>JAOBAT010125898.1:0-12902 GCA_026413305.1 Hydrozoanthus tunicans
GGGGGGGGATTTGTTACACTAAATAAAAGCAATAACTAGTTACGGTCAAAGATTGCTGGATTAAAAGTATTGAGCTCTCTGGATCATTGCTTATATCTATTATCGATCTTGGTTTTCACTTGACATCAGAGCGAGACCATGTTGGTTAGGGAAATTAAACAGATTAAACCGTTGACAAATTGTATTTTTTTTTGACGCAAGACACCTTGAGAGAGGACACCTTGAGAGAAGGGGGGCTTATTGGAGCGTTTACGGTACCTCTGAAAAGTGTTTGGCACAAGGTGGTTGTTCCTCAGCCGCACAATACAGAGCATCATACAGAAATAGGTATGTTGGGTTGCCTTGGGTCAGTTTTTCGTTTACTTTTTTCTATTTATCTATTTGTTTAATTTGTCACTCAAACAATTACATAAAAATATTAACAAAACAGACTCAAGAGACGATAATAAGTTATAATCCGGCTTGACAGGACAAGTTATTGGGTGTTACTAAAACGCGAAACAGGGAAATAGCGAAACAGGGAAATAACAAAAAAAATCTAAAATATTTAAATATTTTAAAAACAACCACAGCATACGTCGGCTTGAAATATGAATCTCCGTGATCCATCAGAATAATAAAAGAACACCGGAAAACACAATCTCAGTAAAAGTGGAACAGAGAACTGCACAGCAAGGCAAAATCCTGTGACTGAATATCAATTACAGAACTATGCAGCCTTTTTTCCTTGCTGGACCTCCTAAGGTCTTGCAGCTGGGTATGTGACGTTGCGATTGGAGTGGCCTTACAAAAAAACAGAGCCGCCGTTTCACAAACAACATGGTTTTCCCATGCACCCACTAATATTTTTGTTTGAAAAACGGATGAAAGACCGAGATCGCATGCAATGTACCTTTAGATCCAAAAAAAGAAAGAAAACGGAAAATGCAGAAAAATAGCCGGTCTCACGAAGAGTTTGGCTTTATTTTCGAAACCTTAAATGGTATATATATGACAAAGTTTGTCGGAAACGTACTGACAACCTGCGCAACATGATGCCATTACAAGTCACATAACACAGATGATCGAGACTTTAATAAAATATTAGAAAATACTTTCTAAAATAGTTCGGACGGGAGAGGCATCGATCGAAATGGGCGCTTATTAGAACATTTTTGGACCGTATGCAATTGTTTCAATATTTCAATATTTTAGAATTTTTTGCTATTTCCCTGTTTCGCTGTTTCGTGTTTTAGTAACACCCCAAGGTATTGGGATTTTGTTTTATAACTGAACGGATTCAGATATGTACAAGTTACAAAGGGTAACTCATGTTCTGAACAAAGTTTTGTGGTCACTACGCGACTCAAAATTAGAGTTTTGGGATCCCAGAGACAGCTGTGAGTTGAATTTAGGGAGGCTTGGGTCGAAGGCTTGCACGAACTTCAATAGTATTTTTCAAAATAAAAGTTATGCCTGTTTCAAACGTCAACCTTTTTGTATGCCAAATTTAATAGTTTTGAAAGGTTTAGATTATAATACTATACTGACAGCAACTCTAAAAACATTGCAGCAGTTTTAAAACTAGACATGTTTTGGCTAGTCTCCTTCCATCATCAAACTTATCATATGCCAAATCTAGTACTATTAAACGAGCAAATTTTTTTAGTTTGTTCCACCTCCTTAACACTAGATTAGGCACATGACAAATTTGACATTTGAAACAGATCTAAGTCTATATCGGTGTATGAATTTGTTAATGGTATGGAGACAATACAAATGTGTTTCAACCGCTGTTAATAACTATAAAAAGAAAAAAGAAAATAAGACCAGATCGTTGCTGAAAGCATTTCTAAAAGTAGAAATGGTGTGCCTACTGATCGATGTAAAAGGGAGTCAAGCATTTTAAGAATGAACTACTTCTTAGAACATTTCTAAGTTGAGACTCTTTTCACACTTTATCGATAAGTGGGCTGCTGAAGGCCCAATACAAGGTACTCATAGTTTGGACCAAACCTTCTGGAAACCTCATGCATTTTTGTTAAGGAATTGTGTGAAACTGCCCCATTTTAATTGAAAGAATCCATTAAGCCCTGCTCAGATCCTATTCTAAGTCCTTTAACAAATTATTTCCGCATATGCGCCATTTCAAATCACTCATGAGAAAAAAATGATTAAAGAAAATAAAAAACGAAAAGAGACGACTTAACATAGCCTCCTTTCTGCTTGCAAATATTATTTGGGTTCATCGGTTACCAAGATCTAGACTGAAGCGCTGGGGGGTCAGTAACTAGTAGGTCATGGGAAATGAACTTTGGTTATGCTTGGCATTTTCAAATTGAATCAATGTTAATACATAACGTATGCCAACGCTGGTTTCTGTCTCGTCTTTTAGGCGCACATCGTTTCACTCCGTTCTGCAACGCGTCTGAACTAGTTCTCGGCCCTTCCTTTAACCAGCGAAATCATTTTACTTGACCTTAGCCGCCTTATTGCCTTTGTCGTGCAACACCTCAAGCTGTGTTAACAAATCACATTCCTTTCTTAATCCATGCCACCCCCTAACTCGCTAAAAAGCTAATTTATAAATAATTTATTTGTTTTGCTGAATTCATATTCGGATACTTTTGATGTAAAAAAGTTAATGTACATCACGCTCAACGAGTAAAGTATCAGGTGACGAAAAAGTGAAACCTATATGGCTATAAGTGGATATACAAACCAGTGTGTATAGGATACATAGAGTAGAAACCGCCAACTTTTAAAAGAGGGTCATATGATTACAGGGCTCCTTTGCTGTGGGCCAGTTAATCAGAATTTATGAAGTGTTAAATGATTCGCATTACTTTCAACAAAAGTAAACAAATTAATTACCTAATTTGTTAAAGTTATTTTATTGAGTAACTTTTTTATGACCTGGCAACACAAATTTCTAGACCAGGCAAATCTTGTGAAGTTAGAGAAATTTTTTAAATGTTAAGCGAGACACCATTTCCGATCCGTTGTATTGTGAATCAATAAATGAGTCTTTTGAGACCTTTAAACGATTCTTTGTGGCACAGAATCTTCAACCTTTGGTCTAGCGACCGGCGCCAAATGAACAAATTTATTAGATATTTGTCAGAAACTTGGCTGTGTTAAATGTTAAACAGAAATAGCAAGGGAAATACAGTAGTTATTTGCTATATTGATATAAGTTGGTCTTGCTGGAAGGTGATTATATTTCATTTTTACTGCTAGGTTATCAAGGGTAAGCAGTGGACAAAAGATATATTCACATTTTGACTCTATAAAGCGGCTTCCGACTTTAAAAGGTAACTCCTCATTTAAAGACTGACCTAAGGGCAGGCAATTATCTCATATTTAGAAGCACAAACGAATAAACCTTGTGAGAATAATACCTGTCATACCAGATAACAATAAAAATATATTGCGCCTTCTTATCCAGTAAATTCCAAGCCCATAAGTGGAGAATGATGTTTTTCAAACAAGAGTTTAAAAAAAGCAAAACGATTATCAAATATATTTTCTCTACCAGTCAGATGAGAGTCGCCTTGCGACGTACAGGAACATGATACCTGAAGCAAATAAGTGATTTAAACCAATTAAAAGGTGCTTTTCTTTGACTTTATTGCTTTGTAGACTGCGTTGGCGCGCGCATAAATATCATCACGTCAGACTTCCGAGAGATTGTTCACACAGTCAACACAGTTGTTCTTTCAGTTTGAAAGACTATATCGGTTTTGCTTGATATCGAGCGACCTTTAGCAAACCAGTATCCGGCAGCGGAAAATACTTTAAAGGATAAAGTCGAGTAAGCACAAGCGGTATTCAAGGACACTGTATCTCTGTGGTGTTCTAGTTGCAGGCTTGAAGAAGAGCAGTCGACAATCAGAGTGACCTTTGTGTACCTCGAAGTCATCTCTTACAATGTCGCTCACTGGGACAGCTGTTTCACTCGTGCTTGTTTTCTTTGTTGCAGTCCAGGCGCAGTTCGGAAATCCAGGTGGGAATTTATCATTTATCAAACCTAGAAGATGCGTATTCGCCCTATATTCGTAGTGTCAAACGTTGTCCCATACTTTCTCATGACGGCTGTGAAAGGCTGCCGGCTAGATTACATTGACTGTTTTAGAGAAGATGATATTCTTAGGTTCTGTCAAGTTTTACTGTAAACTTTTAACCTATCCGTCCTTGTATAGCGGCGTCAACTCTTTACCCCGATTGTATGTAAGGCAGAATTCTTTCGCTTTTCTCACAGTTTAGTTCTTGGCTTAGAGTCTAACATGGCGTGATTATGATTTATGTATGAGATTGTACTTCAAAAGATGCAGCAAAACGGCTCTTTATACTGCTTTGAGCTTTTTATTTACAAACTGTGTCTGATCGATAATATCTTTCCTTGCTTTGTAAACATAACTCTTGTAAAGCTCTGTGCGTTTGGGGTTACTTTTGTGAGCAACAAAGCAAATTAGATGTGTTGAATCAACGCTCTATATATGAAAGTTTCCTTTTTTAAGCGACGTACTTTTTTTAAATGTCCTTCATCGACTCTCGTGGGTGAGACGAAAGGTGATATGTCGAAATTGTTTTTTTTTATGCTTTACAACAAACACTCAAACAATATTTTTAATAAATGAAGCCAGTTAATCAGTGGCCGACCATAAATCTTTTTGACGTTGTACTATCTAAAAGATTAACAAAAGATAAGGATATATTCTAGTTCTACAGAAAAAAAAAGGCAAATTTGATTGTTTGTTTTCTCACTCTTGACATCTCGCTTTGTTTAACGTTAATCACAAGATTGGAAATGTCACTGAATTCGAAAGAGATATGTTGCCGTATTTTATGCCGACTTCATTAACAACTCCTTCTTGCCGATCAACAAATTAATATCTTTGTCTGCTTATCAGTTGCCATGTTTGGTACAAGGTAGCGATGTTTTTTAATCAGTGTCTTAATCAATTTGTTAGTGTAATGGAATAGAATAAAGTACATGGGATAGAAAGAAAGATATCAAATTTAAAGTGGGTCATGCAGAAGAACAAAAGAATAGAGAAAAAAAGAAGAGAAGAGAATAAAAGATAGAAGGGGATAAAGAGAGAAGAAACGAAGTGAAAAAAAGAAAGAATAGAACAGACCATACCAAAAAGAAATGGAAAAGTATTGAATGAAAAGTATCGAGTAAAATAGACGAGAATAAAGTAAAATATGGTAAAACAGGGAAGAGTAGAATAAATCTCATTTCAAATTGTTTGAAATAACTTGTGTCATTCTCTTGGTTTAGGGATATCAGTTGATTGCGGCCAGAAAGACATGACTTTGACCATACCGAGGCAAAAGCTCGTAGACTTCAGGTTGACAGACCTTCGGCTCGCTGACACCTCGTGCCCAGACGCAGCTCACAGAGGAGAGAATGAAACTCACTTTGTTATTCGCGCTCCACTGGTGGAGTGTGGAACCAAAAGCGATCAAAACGACAAGTCGATATTTTACAGTAACTACGTCAGGCAGAGACCAGTTGAGAACGAGGTTATCAACCGTTTGTCAGTTCTCAAGATGCCCTTTACCTGTGCGTACCCCAAAGAAGCTTCTGCTTCGCTCGAAAAGATGGAGATCACAGAAAACAATGATGTAAGATGCTTTCCACTAGTAAATGTATCTATACCTCTGAATAATCTTACTGAAAATTGCTTCTCAGAATGATAAACGACAGTTACGCGACAGTTCATAAGTTGCAAAAACAATCAAAACAGCTACTATTTTAGTTTTATCATGAAATCAAGAGTTATTTATTTTGGTGATGTTTTAGTTTTCTCTCTTGGAATGGTTTTTAACACCAGTATAATCCATCATACAATTATCAATAGTATCAGTGTCGTTTTCACTGTCTTTAAAACCCAACCTCGTTCTCAGACCTCTCCCAGAAGTCAGCCGAGAGGTACTGGGAATGATATTAATAAATATAATTAAAGTTGTTTAAAGTGTGATTTAAAATACTCTCTTCAATTTTTCAGAATGCGAACATTAAAAGCATCAATGGTCAAGGGGGATTCAATCTGAAGATGACAATTTTCAAGGACGAAAGTTTTTCGGAAGATTACGGTCCGGCAGATTTCCCGTTGGAAGTGGGATTGAACAAGCCCATGTTTATTCAACTAGCAGTGGACAGTCCTGATAAGCAGCTCTCACTCATTGCTGATTCTTGCTATGCCACTCCAACCCCGAATCCGCAAGATAGCAGCAAGTACTACATTATCGAAAACAGGTACCTATTGTCATTATCATTTCCTCCTCATCATCATTACCATCATCATCATCGTCGTCATTATCGTCATTATCATTGTCATCACTATTATCATAATCATCTTCATCTTTATCATTTTCATCGCCACCATCGTCATCATCATCATCGCCAGTATAATCATCGTCAACATCATCATCATTATTACCATCGTCATCTTTATCGTCATTATCACTATCATCAATACCATCCTCATTCTTACCATCATCAACATCACCTTCATCTTTATTATCTTCATCACCATCATCATCACCATCACCATCCTAATCACTATCACCATCACCATCATCATCATCGTCAGTATAATCATCCTCAACATCATCATTATTATTACCATCGTTGGCATCTTTACCGTCATCATCATTATCATCCTAATTACGATCACCATCATCATCATCATCACTATAATCATCAACATCATCGTCGCAAAAGTGATGATTATTGCGATGATGAAGTTGATGATTATTGTTGTGTCTGTTATTAACTCAATTAGGCTACGAATATTGTTATGCACTTAATGGTGATCGCACTTAGCTTTTATGGTGGTTGTTTGCAAGGGGTTAAACTGTGTAAAAAATTCGCTGTACATTAAGCAATACTTGTTAACCGATAGCGTTAACTGGAAAACATCTTTAAAATGTTCAACAGCTGCCCATCAGATTCTACCTACAGACGTCATTCTGGTCCCGATAACACTCAACAGTTCAGCTTTAAATCCTTCAAGTTCGTTAACGGTGACGATGCCCAGATCTTTCTACACTGCAAGGTAAGAAACTGAGGGTATGTTTCTACGCAGAAAGAGGTTCCGAATTGAAGGAATAGTGAAGAGTTGAAGTTATTTAAAACCTATTTTTATAATAAGTTTATAATTTCATCAAAACTTCAAACACGTTTTTATCTTTTCGCAAGCCGAGTGGTCCGTTTGGCCGGCGCTTATCTTCGGTTTCTGTAGTGTTAAGGGGATGAGAGTCTTTGACTCCCCCTGGACAGGACACTAACCTATCGCAGGTTAGCTCCCAGCAGAACTGGTACTCATTCATACAGCTGATTCGACTGGAACAAGTCGAGTAAAGTTTCTTGCTCAAGGTAAAGTGTCTTGCACAGTGGTAGAGTCTTGCCGGGGATCGAACTCGCGACCCTAAGATTATACGAGTCAATAGCGCTGGCCGCTCGGCCACTGCGCCGCTGGCAAAAGCATAAACTTTTAACTTAGGTTTTGCTGAGAAATAAGGTAAATCAACGGTTTGATTAAGTCTTTTTGCACCCGTTTTAGGTTTTTGTGTGTAACAAGACTGACTCGACCTCGCGATGTGCTGAAGGTTGCCAAAATGGGGCAAACAGGAGACAAAGGCGTGCCGTGGCAGAGGGGGTCTATCGTCTGGACAGGGGGCCCATAAAATTTGTTGCTAAGAGGAAACAGGCTCAACAAAGCTCTAACATTGGTAAGCTCTAAAGCTTTCAGATGAAACTACCCAAACAGTTTTGCTCGGATACCTTAAACTTAATATTTTGTTGAGTATTGTTAAACAATCTAATCGGAGGAAAAGGTTTGCCGTCTTTTATCTTAACTTTTATCGTAGTCCTAATCGCAGTCATAGTCATAGTCGGGGTCATAGGCAGGGCCTGGTCATTGTTGTAGTTGTACCGTAGTCAAAGCCGTAGCCGTAGTCACATGGTCACGGTCATATAGTCCAAGGTATAGTCAGTCACAGAGCATAACAGTCACAGTGTCAAAGTCACAAACACCGAGTCACATTCACAGAGTTACAGAGTCTCAATATTACAGTCAAAGTGGGAAGCAACAGTATCACAGTCAAAATGTAACAGTCACAGAGTCATAGTCACAGTGTCACAATCACTGTGTAACAGTCACAGAGTCACAGTCATATATTCAAGCCACAGTGTCACAATCACTGTGTAACAGTCACAGAGTCACAGTCATAGAGTCAAGTGACAGTGTCACAATCACTGTATAACAGTCACAGAATCACAGTCATAGAGTCAAGTCACAGTGTCACAATCACTGTATAACAGTCACAGAATCACAGTCACTGTGTAACAGTCACAGTATTTCAATCCCAGAGTCACAGTCATAGAGTCAAGTGACAGTGTCACAATTACTGTATAACAGTCACAGAATCACAGTCATAGAGTCAAGTCACAGTGTCACAATCACTGTATAACAGTCACAGAATCACAGTCACTGTGTAACAGTCACAGTATTTCAATCCCAGAGTCACAATGTCATAGTCACAGTGTCAAGTCACAGTGTCACAGTCACAGTATTTCAATCACAGTGTCACAGAGTCATAGTCACAGTGTCAAGTCACAGAGTCAAAGTCACAGTGTCACAGTCACAGAGCCACAGTCACAGTATTTCAATCACAATGTCACAGAGTCATAGTCACAGTGTCACAGTCACAGTATTACAATCACAGCTTAACAGTCACAGAGTTACAGTCACAGTCATGGTCCAAAGCACAGTTTCAATATTATACTTATACAGATTATCGATTGTTTTCCAGGTTTTTCTCAGGTGGGTAGCTGGGTGTTGGTTGCCATGGCAGCAGTGTGCGTTTTGTGTCTTGTTGGTGTGATCTACACTCGGGTTCAGCTTAAAGCCGTCAAGCGAGACATTCTCAACCAAGAGACAAATGTCTAAAAACATTTCTAATGAACAATCTTTTTACGTTGTAAGCAGAACTGCTTGGAATGTTTTTTGACGAATTAAAAAAACGATTTAAGTAGCTTTGTTTTGAAAAGTTTTCTTTGTGTTACCTTTCGTTTGCTTTGCAATGTATCATTGCTGTTGTTAAAGCTAATAAATTTTGGTTTAACATTCGTTTGTTCAAAATATTATTTTGCTTCTGACCACTTGATAACTACTTTGGAAATACAAACGAGCTGCACTTACAAAATCTACGATTACTTACTATCTGGCGATCTGTACGCTTACCCATAATTCCTAGCGCATGAGCGTCTAAATTGCCCATAAAAACGCATGTGGCAATAAGTATGTAAACCTCAAATTTTACACACACAGTGTTGTTAGTACAAGAAAGAGTTTGCCAACTGTTATCTTCCTCGAGTAAGGGGCAGAATTGACGTTGTGGTAAGTGGTAAATTGCACAGCCGCCATCTTCGCCGGGATTATCGATTGTTTTCATGAGACTGGGGTAGTCATGCTTAAGAATTCTTCCAACAAGTGTCTTTAGAAAATGGTGCAAGGTCTTTCCTTTTATATCGATTGAAATCACCCTAAGATATCGAAGGAAGGCCTTCTCAAGAAAGTTACTGTTGTCTGATACTCTTTCGCGCAAAGTTGCTCGTAGTCAGTTACTTACTTAACATCACCACGCGCCTGGTGTAGGATTAATCTTGTGACTCGCACAGTGTTCTTTAGCTAAATACAACGCCTAAGTTTAAAGAGTTTTTGCAGGACTTACTTCAGGTTAAGTAATGACCAGTCCGTGAAAGAACGACAAACCCCCCATTTGAACTGAAGGATTTCGCTTTCCCCACACCAGAATGTTCAAACTTTCGTACTGAGAATACATCAACCAGTATACAACACAACTTTAAAGTAAAAAGCATTGAAACTCTGTTTTAAAGCAATGTTTCTTTTGTGCTATAATATTTAAGCCCACCATAGAACTCAAAGACAAAACCAAAGAAAACTTCTTACTTTCAATGTTCCCCACGTAAAATTTTTCTTAAGTTTAAAAAAGAAATGTTTCAATTAGAAAGGAACGAATGAATTGGACAGAAATACATTAGCTTACTTATTAAGATATTGTCCATTTTTTCTGCATTCTATGGCACTGACCCTTCTAGTTCTTACTCGGCCGGAACGTTACTTAATACAAGTAATATATTGATTCAGCCCGAATACAGAGTTTGCGCACTTGCTGATAGATCCCGATTACCCACAATGCAACTTTACGTTACCTTTACTTTCAGTGAAGGTCGATTTTCCTCCCGGCAGATCGAGTTCTCAACTATAAAATTGATCCGAATGTGGGTTTTCAATAATTAAAGTTATCTTTACTTCAAGGACGCCCTTCAAACTGGAGCGCAGACTTTAATTCACCTGCAGTTTCTTGTTTTTTAAAAGTTTAATCATTCATGTCGTTCTTCCAAAAAATCTAACGAGCAGCTACTTAGCTCATTGCAGAGACATCAGTTAATATGTGGACCCCATTCCTGCTTCTTATCAATGGCTCATCTTGAATGAAGCGATTGTCAAGCAGTGACGTTGAACTTATGCAATTACGTGCTACGCAGCTCTATACTGTCGTGACTGCATACATTGCAATACTGTAGGCTCTTTTTTCTTCGATTTCAGTTAAACACACATAGAAATAAGAACGATTTAAGAACAATTTGAGGCTCAAATCGCCAAAAAGTTAAAATCAATGAGCCTAGGCCAAATCTACTGGTTTCAATAAAAATAGGAGGGTGTGAATAGCATCAAAAGACGTACGTACAGTTTCAGCTTCTGGCTTAATCTATTTAAGTTGGTATCGAAAAGAGAGCTTTATAAGGCTATTAAAAGAAACTGGACCCCTGGCCAAACCAAAAATTGAAAACTCGCGACGGTTCTTCGAAAAAGCTTGTTGTTTGCATCTCGAACCTTGTTGACTTGATTATTTTGTGAAGCGTAAGGAAGGTGTTCAGATTATTGGTGAGAGTTGCGAAAAACCATGGCGGAAATTTGTGGCTTAGCTTCGTGTATAGATCACGAGTGGGTAAGGATAATGTGTGGGAAACTATAGGGCGTGTCCGCAAGTCTTCCTTCCTTATTTATGCAATTCGATCCATAACTAAATAACGCACTACTATCTATTCTCTAGTAAAGCTAGAAGCGTATGCTTCTAAAAACTTTTCAAAGGCGTTGTATTTAGCTAAAGAACACTGTACAAGTCACAAGATTAATCCTACACCAGGCGCGTGGTGGTGTTAAGTAAGTAGCTGGCTACGAGTAACTTTGCGTGAAATAATATCAGACAACAGTAACTTTCTTGAAAAGGCCCCCTTCGATATCTTGGGGTGACTTCATTCGATATAAAAGGAAAGACCTTACACTGACTTTCTAAAGATACCTGTTGGAAGAATTCTAAAGCATGACTACCCCAGTTTGCATGCAAACAATCCCGCTTTAAAGTGACCCGCTTGACAACTTTATAGTAGCCTAGGGTGCAATCACATTCTCTGTTGTTTGGATGTTCAAGGGTGTGTTTAGGAATTACTGAGGTCGGAAGCGGTATCGTCGTTAAACGGGTAGGTAAAACACTCCCTAAGCTCAAAAAACAATTTTGCGTAAGAACAAAGCCTTATCTTATCTCAAACACAAGAGCCAGGAAGCTTAAGCCCTTTTGAAAACAGTTAGTTTAACTAGCGTTTAAAACAACAAAGTGTTAAAATTCTGGATTTAAGTAAGATCTAGTTGCACTGGTGTAACAATCATCTCGCGTAGATTCCTCCACCACGGCCCAGGTGGACGAGATTGACTTGTTGACTATAATTTGACTTCAATGTGTTGTTCTCTTCTTGTTTTTTAATCCGCACAAATTTCGACGTCAAACCAGCCAATCACAAGCCGCTTAATTGCTCCGGAGGAGTTGAGAAGACCTTAGGGCGTTTTAATCGTATAGGGCATGTTAAAGAAAACATTTATTTTCTTTTGGCTCTGTTCCACGCCCTAACTACATGTGATTTTTAGTTCTTCTCAGAAACCGAAACTTGTTTGTCATTTCCTTAATCACCATGCCGTTCTACACAAATTTGTTGACTGGAGATCAATTCCATAACCGATACGGAAACAAAAACAAAGCCTCGCCCAAACCACTTAGTTTTGAAAAATGACGATTAACACAAGTAATGCTTTCAAGTGAAAACATTTCAGTGGAGTTAAACCTTACATATATAGCAGTCAGCCTTGCCACTAGAGATACCGGCCACATATTTCTCCAGACATTTTAGTGTTACAATTTGCGTAAATCACATGCACTTAAACCGAAAAGACTAAATCAACATCAAACGAAAAGCTTCCGGATATAAATGCACAACGATCTGTTTATTTTCTGCTTGTGTTCCGTGATTCTAGAGCATCACTTAAATAAACTACGGGAACTGAACTGTTTAAAGCCGCTCAAAAAACTTTTATCCGAGATTAAAAGTTTTAAAAGGCGCCATTTGGTTTAAGCCACATTTATCGTTGTCTGTATACGTACTTAGCTGCAGCCTTTTAGTTCAGGAAACAGGATAAGATATCTGTAGTTTTATAGTTTGCTAAAACAACAAATTTTATTTAATGCGTTACCTTTGGTAATGTATCTTTGTAGAACTTGGACCCGTAAGAAGTTTTTGAAAAAGCTTTAAACAGCAAATATTTCTATATTTTTAGAAATTAAAATGCCACGTAATTTGGTTAACAAAAGTTTTATAGATAGCGGGTTAAGTTTTACTGCTTTTTTGTGTCCCGAAAAGGAAGTGCATTTGAATTATAATATTTTTTTTGAAAAATACCTCGTAGTAGTAGAAATAGCAGTAGTAGTAGTAGTAGTAGTAGTAGTAGTAGTAGTAGTAGTAGTAGTAGTAGTAGTAGTAGTAGTAGTAG
>JAOBAT010125909.1:0-12900 GCA_026413305.1 Hydrozoanthus tunicans
ATAAATCAAATTTAATTGTACTTTTATGTATTAGGATATGTAACATAGGAGAGCCAACTTTGTTGGAATGTTCATTAAAGCCATTATTATTATTATTATTATTATTATTATTATTATTACTAATATCATCATTAAAATCCCTATCAAGCTTAAATTTTTACTTTTTGGTTTAAAACTGTTGTCATCTGAGAAATCCAAATTCGAATAACCAAAGAAAATTTCCACGTCTAAGTATGTTTTTCAGTAAAAAAAAGGAATGGAATAGAAATTTTGACCGAGCAGGCCGGGAGACTAGTAACCTGTGACGTAGCAGCAGTGAGTTATGTGGTTTTTTTTTTTTTTCTGTTAAAAAATGTCAAAATTTTTATTTCAAACAATTTCAAGGGAATATTTCATTGATTAAAGTTATAACAATGTGACTATTGTAGCCAGAATTGAATTTTTTGAGATAAAAAAAGATTGTCTCTGCTCTATGCCTCTTGCTACTTCATCTCTGCACGCTTCAAGTCTAAAAGATGTAACAAGAACGGCAAGAAAATGTTTTATTTTCGAAAACTACTATTTTTCCTCTTTTCTACTTTATATCTGGAACTTAAAAAATTAAGCTTGATAGTAAATTTTGTTAATGTGAAAGTAAGAACAACTTTGATGCAACAAAAACATGGCATCTGGGAGCGAGTTTTAACAATGCTTATCTTCGCTTTCTTTATCAACAATGAGGCCCATCTAGGACGGGCTGCTACCGACCAAAGGCCCTACGAGAAGAAAAACCTTAGCAAATGAACGGTGAATATATCTACACATAAAACAAGCGGTTGGTGGTTCCCATAGTTAGCTCGGGAGCAGAGCTTATGAGATAACGTCGCGATTCAGTTCTTTGTTTTTGTGTCGCGATTGAGCCAATTGACACTATTAGATCGAGGATTTTATGGCGCCAACAGCAAACCGCGGACGTCTGGAGGTCACGTGGCATGGTAAGGAGTTGACGTTTGAGGTTTTCAACGAGAGATTTGACGGCTGCAAGTAGGTTTTCACGTGAGTTCCCCCAAGGTTTTCTCCTTTTATTTTTAATTTCGACACGTTCTCACAGTGCAGATGTATGTGAAGGAGATATTTATCTTGATGTTGAATGAACAAAGTGGGTTGAAAGCTGTATTCAGATAATTTTGTTTTTATTCTCGAGCCCACTTTCGTTTGTAATAAATCCAATATGGTTGATTCCCTTCTTCGCCAGCTGTTTTTTTTTTCGGGGAAATAAGGCATTATCTAAATGCGAAGGTTTCGTTGTACCTCAAACGTCAAACGGGAAACAAGTCACAACTTAGTACCAGCAAATTCTTACCCATATCTGACGTCATAGCCTCACTCTCTTTCCGCTTAACCTCTATTTCTGAGCCGCCTGTACAATGCGGCAAGTAACGTGTTTTAAACTTCAATTTCCGGGAAAGTCAGCGCGATACGAAGAATTTCTTTTAACATCGTTTTCACACTCAGTTAAAGATTTTGCTTGACAAAAGTTGATTTAGGGTTCAGTTCCCCTTTAAGAGCGTATCGCAAAGACCTGCTAAGCTTCTTTTCATAGTTACCAACTAATACCTGCATTTTGCTTGACTGTTTTGGGTGAAAACATGTATCACTTCACTGTCATGCAACGCGTGTTGATCCAAATTATTTATGACATTTTTTGACTCGAGGAGTCACGGAGAACAGACAATAGGACTCGAGGTCCCCTTCGAGGTTTGCCCGGGACCTACGGTTTTACCCGGGACCTACGGTTTAACGTCCTTATCCGAGAAGACGCGAAGGTCTAACCTTTTGCAGGTGCTAGAGCAAAGGCAGCACCTTCTCCTCAGTTGTTTTAAGACCCTGAGTGAAGGTCCGGCATCGGGAATCGAACCCGGGCCTCCCGCACGACAGACTGGCGCCTTACCAACTTGACTAACCAGGCTGCGGTAATTATCAGAGACTAGCAAAACAAACATCCTTAAAACAAAATAACAGTACCTAAAAGAGGGCACAGCTGATTCATCTTCTAAAGGTGGACATGGATCCCCCAGCAGCGTCGACGTACAACTACTCATCGACTCTGCCACTGAAGTAAGGTTATAACCTCCCTGGAACGGCGAGAAGTAACTTGGTAAGCCAAACAAGAGTGAAAGATTTAACCAACTACGCTTTCTGCCCAAACAAGTTTATCGAGTTCTAACCCTTTCTATATAACAGAGTAGATAAAATAGGAGATTTGGTAGTAAAAACGGAGATCAACTAAACAAAGCGAACATCTGAAAACCCTGTTAAAAATGCAGCCAGACACGTTAAAATTTTAAAAATTGTTTGACACTGACTTAGAAATATACAATGATCTTAAAAATTTCCAACGTTATGGTAGTAGCTTCTATACCTTCATCAGGGAGTTAAGGGTAATGAACTATAAAGGCTTCGAATGTAAATGACAAGTGCACAGAGTGAACGGTTTGTTGGCATTGTGTTGTCTGCAAAGTGAATGATAAATGTTTGGAATGTTTAAATTACCACTCCCTGTATTGTTTCCAACGAAGTACCACGCTTGTGGGAAAAATCTTAAGACGACACAGTAAGGACCTTACTAGTAAGATATCAAACATACGCCATACACTGTATTTGAGGCTCAGAAGGTAGAAAATGTCATACATATTCATTAAAGCAATAAAATCAAAAACAAAATATTAAAGTGGTTAACAGAAATGGCACAATTTAGATAAACGTACCTCTAACACAAGAACAACTTTTCCATTTGCAAGGCCCATCAACAAGTGGGTCAAATGACTGAAACCTTCAGGAGTGACGTCACATTGGCCCTAAACAGATAGTTAAGACTGCTTGATTCACACAAGAATACACGAGAAAGCCAATAAAAGTTTTAAAAAAGGAACTTAAGGCGAAAAAATGCTAACAAAGTATGCACTTTTATCCAAAACTTCAGTAGTTACCAACTACAGAAATGGCAAGTTGTCTGTCCGTTTATCTATCTATCCATCTATATATATCTTTCTATCTGCCTATTTATCTGTCTTTTCGCCTGCCTTTCTGTCTGTCTGTTTGTCTAGTTATCGATCTACCCCATCTGAAACTCGAATCATTTTCGCGACAAAATGGTTAAAAGGATGCACTTGGTTGTTAAAGTTACAGCAGTGTATTACCTTGGGATCACCCCGGGCCGAGTCAAATCCAGCTGAGACCAATACGAGATCTGGATTGAACTAAGCATTTGAGCAAGAAAGAGCAATAAAATATATGTCCGTCCAACAGTTTGAAGAATATAACAGAAAAGTTAAATTACTTTTTCCGAACATGTCGGATATTGTACGAAATGTATATTCTTACAACTGAAAAGGTAGTCATTGAAACACACAAACAAGAAAGATGTTCTTAACACTAATTTTCGACTTTAGTTCCTAATTCGTCGTTAGTGAGAATTTAAAGTCGAAATATAAGTGTTACGGTTCATCTTGTTTGTTGGTTTCACGAATCTCGTTTACCACGAACTTAAGTTCCTCGTGTTACCTATTCTGTTATAAGAATACATGTTAGGCAAAAAATAATTCCACACAAGAGGTGTGGCATAACATTTTGACGACACTCACAGGGCATATCAAATTATGTATTTCTATATAGGCATTTTAAATATAAAATATAGCCTACAACAAAAACAACAACAACAGCAACAACTTTATTATGCAACTTGACTAGTACATTTGTCACATAAATTTACGTTTCTTTTTTTTTTACATTAACTTTGATATGTACAGTAACAAAAACGTACTGTATGAAATCATTGAATTAGTTTTCAATAAACCTTAACATTACCACCATTACCAATGCCATTGTTAGCTTAAACCTTTTTTCGGCAGTAAGAACCACTTTGACCTATGCTGCTGTTATCTACTACATGCGAAACTGTTGTACGTCAACCCACAATACTCACTTCGTAAGCAATCGGTAACAAAACGTGATGAAATGCTGCCAGATAGTCAGCGTCCCCCACGTGTCTCTGCAAGACGAAAGATATTATTTTTTAAACATAAAAGCTTAATTTGGATGCAAATATAACTTCATGCAAAGGGTCGGATCAAAAAACTTTAAAATAGTAATGGAAAGAAGAGTGCGTCGCTTTATGCATACCTTGTTCCACGGAACATTTATTGAGAATCCCTCTCCGCGGCCAACCCCGACCGAGTCGTAGTTTGCATAAGTGGAGAATGGGTAATAGTGGCCATAATCGTAACGATGTAAAGAGAAGTATAAAACGCTGCGGAAAGAAACGGTACAAATCTTTGACGAACTTTGTAGTTCTTATATGTTTTTGATGGCTAAGACTACAGTTCCGAAAGAATAGCTACATCATCCTTCATTATCTATCTGTAACAAACGACAAAAAGTCAAAGTCTGTTTGTAGTCTCTTAGTTCGAATCTTACCTTATCTAAGTAGTTTCGTACAACTGCAAACTAAACATGCAACTTTCAGTAATTTGCAAATTTTTTAAAATTGAATTTTACATGACGTGCGTGGATCCGTGCCTCTATCGCATGACGTGCGTGGATCTAGGCGCTTTTTTATAAGACGTACATGGACCCATGCGTTTCTAACATAACAGGCGTGGGCCCGTTCCCTTCTTACACGGCTTGCGTTGTTCAATGCGCTTCTTACATGATAAGCGTTGATCCATGTTCTTTTATGACGTCCATGGATTCATGCGCTTCTTACGTGACGTGCGTGGATTCATGCGCTTCTTACTTGACGTGCGTGGATTCATGCGTTTCTTACACGACGTGCATCGATCCGTGCTATTCTTCCACGACATGTGTGGCTCCATGCGCTTCTTACATGATAAGAGTGGGCCCATGCTCTTTTATGACATGCATGGATCCTCTCTTTGCATGACAAGCATGAATCCATGAACTTCTTACATGACAGACATGGATCTACGAGCTTCTAAGTTTAAAGCGTTACCTAGGGTCCGACTCAAACAGATGCTGAGTCCCGTTTCCATGGTGAATGTCCCAGTCTACTATCAAGATCCTGATGAGGAAAACGTAAGTAAGGCACATGACAAGAAATTAACCCATGCACACAATCCAAAGAAATGTGTTTTCCCTCATGACGTCGAAACTTGCTTGGGATACTGGCAAATCTTATCCAAAAATCTTTTCGTGTAAAAGAAAAAGAAAATATAGATTTTAAAAAATTGCGCAAATAAGTGACACATAGAGAGGCTTACAATATAAAGACAAGCTTATCATATACAGACACAGACAAGAGATCCGCATACAGACAAGGTTACCACATACAGACAAGGTTACCACATACAGACAAGATTACCACATACAGACACAGACGAGGTTTCCGCATTTAGACAAGATTACCACATACAGAGAGGAATACCCAATAGAGACAAGATTATCACATACAGACAAGATTACCAAATACAGACAATAGATCCACATATAGATAAGATTACCACATATAGACAAGATTACCACATACAGACAAAATTACCACATACAGACAAGATTATCACATACAGACAAGATTATCACATACAGACAAGATTACCACATACAGAAACAGACGAGATTTCCGCATACACACAAGATTACCACATACAGACAGGCTTACCCCATAGACACAAAATTACCACATACAAGCAGGCTTACCCCAGAAAGACAGGGTTTTCACATAAAGACAAGATTACCAAGTGCAGAAAAAAAGATTACCACATACAGACAAGATTACCACATACAGACACAGACAAGATTTCCGCCTACAAACAAGGCTACCACATACAGACAAGATTACCACACACAGAGAAGCTTACCACATACAGACAAGCTTACAACATACAGACAAGCTTACCACACACAGACAAGATTACCACAAACAGACAAGATTACCACACACAGAGAAGCTTACCAGAACAAAATACAGACAAGAACAAAACAACTCCAAAACATTAACTAGGTTTACCACAGGTAGTCGAGTAAAAAGGCAGAACTAAGTTTTAAAGTATAGTGGTAAAAGCAATTTGACTAGAAAACAGTTACTTAATGATTTTAAATAAGGATATAGCAAAAACTTTTAAGATGGTCAAAGAAAAACATAAAATTACTCAGTATAAATAAGAACTACAAATAATGGCACTAGCCGTTTCTTGCTAGCTTCTGTTGCTAAAGGTGATCTTTAGTTACCTTTTTGCATTCCACTTTTGTTGCGCGTGTTTGGCAGCAATTGCCACATTGTTAAAATAACAAAACCCCATACAGAAGTCAGCGTCAGCGTGGTGTCCAGGAGGTCTGATGAAAAAGAGAAGAAAGAAAGATCAAAATATATAAATTACTAAAATATATAAGCATAAAATCAAATAAAATATTCAGGATACTTGCCTCACGATGGCAACCGAGTTTCGAACCTAAAAAAACAAAAAAACCCAGAAGATTTTGCTGTCATATGTCAATCCTCGATTATGCTCCGTGAATCGTAACCAAGGTTATCTAAACCCTCTGTTAGCGTGCATGAATCCTAACCATTGAGGGTTCAACTTGGTTAGTTGAACTAAAATGCCTACCAACCAACGGTTAATAAACAACCACTATCTTTATTTACTCTTCTATGCACGTATTGTGCAAACGAAAGACATGAAAGATAAAAATAACAAAAAAGAGGGCAGAAATCATGAATTCAAACCTTTCCTGTTGCAACTTCCTCAACAGCGGCAAGAGTACAACCACATGACATTAAAGCACTTTCATACATATGCTGTGGAATGATGGAAGTCGAATTACTAAAAGCGTTCACCTGCATGACTTTAAAGCGCTTTCATACATATGCTGTGGAATGATGAACGAACTAATTACCACAAGTGTACATCTACATGACATTGGACCGCTTCTATACATATACTGTGGAATTACGGATGACTAATTACTACAAGAGTACATCTACATGACATTAGAACGCTTCCATACATATGCTGTGGAATGACGGAAGACTAATTACTACAAGGGTACACCTGCGTCTCATTAGAATGCTTTCATGCATATGCTGTGGGATGACAGATGACTAATTACCACAAGAGTACATCTACATGACATTAGAACGCTTCCATACATATGCTGTGAAATGACGGATGACTAATTACCACAAGAGTTTATCTACATGACATTAGAACGCTTCCATGCATATGCTGTGGAATGATGGACGACTAATTACCACAAGAGAACGCCTGCATGACATTGCAACAGTTTCATACGTATGCTGTGGAAAGATGGACAACTAACTACCATAAGTGTACAACACAGAACACTTTCATGCTTATGCTGTGCAATGATGGAAGAATAATTACTGAACTGCCTGCTTTTCTTAAGAGTCGAACTGTTATCAGCAGTGGCATGTTTCGGTCCTCATTGATCAGCTTTATTGTCCACTACTCTGATACTTGATACTTGACAACTACCCCCTCTAAAGGAGGTGAGCAGCGGTGGATATATACCAAGATGTAAAGCGTTTACTTAAGTCCCTTGAAATAGATCACCGAGCTACGGACAAGAGATCCACATAAAGACAAGATTACCACATACAGACAAGATTACCACATACAGACACAGACGAGCCTTCCGCATACAGACAAGATTACCACACGCAGACAGGATTACCCTATAGACACAAGACTACCACATACAGACAAAATTACCACTTGAAATAGATCACCGAGCTATATCTGAATACTTAACATTTAATCTCACTGAAACAACGGCGATTTGTAATTAAAAACTTACGCTTACCTGGCTCATATAAACAGAATCGTATTCTTCTGCTAAACGGAATAATTCTCTTGACGACATACTCTGGGATTCTTTCATTTTATCGATATGACCTTGACTAAGAAACAAACGCAAAAACATGAGTTGAGTTCAACTGATGAAAAATATGTAAAAAAAGTTACCTCCAAGCGCTGTGATATCTATTTTAATAATCAAGATTAAGCAAGGGCTGCTTGGACAAGTATTGAAGCTGATCAACAAAACTATTTTTAGTTTATTTGTTTGAATCTCAAACAGGAAGGATCACAAACGTCCAATAAAGAAATCATGAACGGTCTTGTAACAGGAACTTCTTCATCTGATAACGAGATAATGAGAGAATCTGTATCGTAACATCACTTTGCCAATTGAAAATGACTCCTTTCTTTGAATTGATGTATAAATGACAAAATTTTGGCGTTTGATCCAAACATTGCTTTATTCTAGTAATAAACATTAGTTAAAAAATCTAATTTACAAAGTTCTCTTGTTTAAAAGCATTTTTGAACAGCGTCTCGTTTATCGCCTCTTTCATCTCTTGCTGTTCCCTACTAGATCTGGAACTCCTGCCATACCCATGATTTTAAGATGCCACTGTTCACCTAGTCAAGAATGGCATTCTTGTTGCATCTACATCAATTCACGACGGCAGGAGATTATTTATTTCATTGAACACCCTATCAAATAATACTATGAGCTTGAAAGATAATTTTATGTTGAGTGCATGCCCAATGACTTCCTCTATAATTCCATATCGAAAGAACAGACTGTTCTCAGGTAAATCTTACTACTAAACATTGTCCATTTTTAAACATGCACTCTTCAGTTTCATTTGGTATTATGAAAGAGCGAAACTAAATGAGTTTAATGCTCCAACCACAACAAACCAATCTGACTACCAGAAATAAAAAAAAAATTATTATATACCTTTGTAGTCAGGTTAGTCCCTTAAGATTACTCGAAAACACTAACCTGTGTAGGCATAAAAGTTCTTCTTCTGTTGCAGCTCTGGACTTTTTTATAGAATTAATCAAGACACGGGAAGTTAAAATAACTATTAAAGCCCAAGTCTAAATACAATAAAAAATAATAGCAAAAATAATAACAAGTTTAGTTATATCAAGTGCTTTGAAGGACGCAAATATTCAGATGTGCCTGTCAAAAAAAAGATGGTATATTTATCAAGTAAAAAGTGTTTCATCATGTGTTTTGCAGGTGGCAGTAACAAAAGCTGAGTGCAATGTTCTATGTGGCCAAACTCATGAGTTCATTGTGATGGGACTTCAATCTCTCTCCTCGAAAGCAAAAATAAGGATAGAGGAAAAAAAGATAAAGGAAAGGAAAATAAAGGTTAAAGGTAAAGGCACCGTTATTGAACGTTGTTAGTTCCATCAGCTCTCAGAAAGTGCTGCTATCAACGGAAGCAGACGGTGTGCTCTTTACCCCCTCCCTCTGTCAGTGCTCCGTTTTACGGGTATTCAAAACTACAGCTACACTGATCAGAAGAGGGTCAAAACACACGCGCAGTCACCCGGGAATCGAACTGGGGACCTCTAGCTCCGAAGGCCGCGCACTAACCAACTGAGCTATGTGCTTGTTCCTTAAAAAGGAAGTTTAAGATAGAAATATTAAAAAATAAGTATCGCAATGACTATGTAACTTTACATTCCGGATGCATGATTTTCTCAAGAACTGAATGAAACATTAGCCCTCGCGTTAACCCCTCGTGGAACTCGCAGCATTTGCAAATGATCAAAATGTCAGTACTTTGAAAACTTCCTACAGTGAAATTTAAAACAATCAACCTTTTTTACTTGATGAAAAATTAACTAGTTAACTAATATTCGCCCAACAGTTTCTATAAAAACAAATTTAATGAATCCTGGGTTTGCATGTGGGCTTAGATTTGTCGATCTCAATCTGGCTCCAAGGCTTTTTCTCCGGGTTCTCCGGTTTTCCTCCCTCCACAAAATCGACTTTCACGCCGAGATCTGAGCCGTCGAGCGACTAAACAAAAGCCACTGGCTTGGGAGAATGGGCAACCACTCCCAGCGTAACGTAAAGTTAGTTTATAAATAAAGTTAGTTAGTCAATGCAGAAGCCTGCAAAAGCCAACTTGCAATGTACAAACCAAGGGTTGTTTTTTCAATCTATGATCTTATTTCCAACCTTGTAGTGACTGATCTGAGTTTCTACCGTGGAAAATATAGACGGTGTTCTATAAGAATCACTGCTCTAATTTTGGCCTTAAGTGCTGCTGAAACGAATCTTCAAACTAGTTTAAGACACCTAAAATTAAGGTGTGACCCGTGTAATGTCCGTTTAGACACTTGTTACCGGCTTTCAAAATAAATTTTACGAAGATTTTACGAAGACAAAATGCCAAAGCTGTGAAAAATTCTTAAGTTCAGTAGATATGTGTGACGTCACATGAAATCAAACTCACTTTCCCGGTCGAATTCATGTGATCGTGGCGAGGTTTGCGTGACTGGTGACCCAACGTGTGAGCAAAAAACTTACTAATTCGCTATTAACGCTAGCATAGAGCAGTTTGGAGTCCTTTTAAGTCATGTCACATCATAAATCGCCGTCGTTAGTTTTGAACTTTATTCGCACTGAGTGCCCTTTTTTTGAAATCTTAAATCCGTTTACAGACGAATAGAAGTGTTGGAAAATCCATTGGAGCAATTTTAAATATACCAATGACAAAACATTTGGCTTAAGTAGCACTTTTAACCTAGGGTTAGAGTACACAAGCCCTTGAAAAGCTGTGTTTACCATCTCCTCCACTCTGCTTCTCTAATTTTTAAGGATCTTTTTTTTCCTTCCTTTTTATTTCAGTGTGTAATTCAAATTTCGGGTTTTTTTATCCATAAACTATTGTACTCTAAATTTATCTATGTAACTTAGTTCCGACCCATAGTATTTTTGGAAGTTGGTACCCTAAGTATTGTAGTTCGATAAAAAGAATGTATTAAGTATGACTGAGGGTACAATAAATTATATTTGTTGTTGATCGAGAAAATACCAGTAAATATCTACAAACTGTCAGTATGATTATCTATCTTTACAAGGTACCTGGATTCTCTTACACCTCTGTAGCAAGCCGTATTCATCATGTTTTTGATAGGTTAGTGATATTCGCCCAGGTACTTCGGGATGATGTCTGAAATAAAATCCACATTCTATTTCAGGTGCAATAACATATGGCTGGAGTAGTTCAAATAGAAAGGTCTAGTATTTAGTAAAGCAACCGACATCCTTTTTTGCACGCTCCGATTGGTTCTTGATCTCGCGATATTAACGCCTATTAGTTGATTCTGTTGTCAAAATGGCGTCGCGTTTCCCGTCAGTTATAAATAAGGAAATGTTTTTTTTAAACGAAGAACCATTCCAGCACACAGGGAGAGGGCAACAAAATTTGGCTTCATGCTTTTAATATATAGAGCAAAAGGTTTTCTTTCAAAATTTGCTAAAAGTTAAATTTAATTATGCAAGCAGTAAAGCATAATTAGTAAGCCAATCAAAAAACAAATTGAGTAGGGGTGTACCAAGGGGAAGGTTACAGGGGTTCTAGAGCCCCCACCCCACCCCTTTTCATCCTGTGGTTTGAAAGGTCGTTATATTCTTAGAAAACAAAAGTAATGTAACAAGTGGTCACTTAAGAAACTCACTGGTATGTATCCATACATACTTGTCAAAGACATTGATATGCTTCAGCATTACTTCATCATAGACGAGCCCGGTCCTGACACAAAAAAAGGAAGGTTTTTCATTACTTTCTTGTTAAAATAGCAAAAGATACTAAATAAATACAACACTAAAGATGGACTGGTACTATGTAAAGCTCCTCCACCCACTAAATCAGATTGTGTCATCCTAGCTAGGTTCAACCAAAATGCAAAAACAAAACATATCAATAGAAGAACAATACGTATGATTTTCATTCAACTCAGGAAGCCTTATCTTTATCTGTGATGACTATACCCAGCACAAGGCTAGATGATGCAAAAGTTAGGTTTAGGAAAGTTTAGTACAACCATTCTTTCTGTCGACCATCCAAGATGGAACTGACAATAGTCTTTTCGAATTAACTAAGCTAATAACCAAAATACTCACCCTAAGAGCAGCCAACAGATCATGTTGCAGAAAACACTATTCTTGAAAACTACGTGATTTTTCTTCATAAAAAACTGTCAGTTCCAGAAATCGTTCCAAAAATAACTAAATTAACCATCTATCGATCTAACTTGAAAAAATATGTTTAATACGTAAAGTCCAAGTCAGCGGATAAAACATAATTTTTCATTCAAAAAGGAGCAAATTTAAGTGAAAAGATAACTTGAGCTCCAAACAAGAAGAACAAAGTACATCTTAGGAGAACTAAATGCATGCAGAAGAGTCAAACTGTAGAGAGGCATCAGTTTAAAGTCCCTATCAAGCTTATTTTTTAAGTTCCAGATGAAAAGTAGAACCCTTTAATAATAGTAATTTTCAAAAATAGAACCTTTTCTCGCCGTTCCTGTTACATTTTTTGGAATCGAAGCGTGCAATGATGACGTACCAGGAGGCATATGACGTAGCGCGAGGCATGAAGCAGAGACAATCTTTTTTTATCTCAAAAAATTCAATTCTGGCTACAATAGTCACATTGTTATAACTTTTATCAATGAATTTTCCCTTGAAATTATTTGAAATAAAAATTTTATGACATTTTTTAAACAAAAACCACATAACTCACTCACACTTAGACGTGGAAGTTTTCTTTGGTTATTCGAATTTTGAATTCACTGATGACAACAGTTTTAATTCAAAAAGTAAAATATTAAGCTTGATAGGGACTTTAACCAGAGAGCATCATTATCATGCAATGACAGTCTCACTTGGCATTTGAAAAGCGCATTTTCCAGATGTAAAAACTGAAATGTGCTTTAATACGCTGACAGTAGTAAGGGGGACTTTTAATCTGTAATTAATCTGTTACAAGAGGCTCATATAGTGTTGAAGTTAGAGGTGATCCAGGATCAGAGTTAACAAACCACAACTGCTGGATTAGCCTGGGTG
>JAOBAT010125920.1:0-11974 GCA_026413305.1 Hydrozoanthus tunicans
GGGCTTTTCAGCCACCAGAGGAAATGTCGCAATATGCGCTAATGTCATGGACCTTTATGTCCGAAGACAGCCTACTATAATCTTTGTACAACTTGTCATTGCACTGATGAAAGCAATGGATTATTTGCCGAAACATGTCTGCAAAAAACTCAAAGTTGTTGTGTTCTTTGTTAAAATAATAAGATTGAGCATTAATGAACAAATGCAAAAAATTAACCTAAGAAGAAAATATCAACAAAGATTGTACAATTGATGAAAACATATCCGCAAAGATTAAATCATAGAAAGGAAAATATCCATAAAGATTAGTATATATATTCAACATTAAATTATTCTTGAATATTAAAGTAATCCCAAGTGTATATCAGTATTGGTTTCAAACAAAAATTTGATTAAGTCTATGTTCATATCAAAAGCTCGAATTTGATAATCCTGCACATACGTCTTATGCCAAGCAATTTAGTTTGATCATTCTTACGGTTGGAATTTTCCGAGCGCCGCCATTTTGAAATGTGACGTGTTTCAGTTGCAGTGCCAGTCTCAACTGTCGATGAATACAATAGCAACGAACGAGAGGGGTCTGGCACTGCAACTGAAACACGTCACATTTCAAGATGGCGGCGCGCGGGAAATTGAAACCTTAGATATGATCAAACTAAGTTGCTTAGCATTAGATTAATGTACAGGATTATCAAGTTTGAGCTGCTGATATGGACACAGAGTTAATAAATAAAAGATTTATTTGAGACAAACAATAATTTACAGTTGAACAACCCTTTAAATGTAAAGAAAACTTTCTCACCATCCTCGTCTGTCCATACAGTTATCACCTTGCTTGGTACGCCTTCTTCTTTCCTGTTGAGCCCTGACACTTGCACTAGATATTGGGAATACTTCTTGAGACTTCGAATTATCGTGGAATTTGTATCAGCGTCAACATGTTTGTCTACCCAAAGGTTGCCCAGGGAGCCACGCAATAAAAAACTAATGTTGTACCCTTGCAGTACGCCGTGGGCGCGTTGAGTCGGGATTGGGTTCCAAAGAACCCGGATGCTCGTCGAGCTGACGTTGTGTCCAGTAACGGCACTAGGAGCATCCGGAACTGAGTGAAGGAATTGGCTGTAGCTACGTTAAGTGTCTTAATAAGGGTAACACAAAGGCAAGCTATAAATCTCTACTAAGTAACAAATTTTCATCTAATGTTGCTATAAAGAACTGTAAAATCATCATCTTTGCTTTCACCTTGTTTGTCAGTACTAAAAACTTCTGAAGCAGGATTGAAAAGCTTAACGCAAGTATAACGCTGTGTAATGTGTGTGCGACCTTGTCTCAGTCGGAAATAACTGTGACTGCCAACCGTGAGGCCCCTGGTTTGATCCCTGGCCTCGTCAAGGATTGAACATTTGTGCAGCCTTCTTTCGCCGTATCGTACGTGGAAAGAGATGTTAAACCGTTGGTCCCAGCCATTAACCTTTAGACAAGTAGGGTAGGCTGTTCCGCTAAATAAATACAAAAATGTTATCTGTTCATACGGAAAAAAAATGAATAGGCCACTTTAGAAACGAGTGGCAGCCTGGGTCGAGTGTTGTTTCGCAAAGGCTTCTGGGATCGTTAGAGGGGACGCGAAAAGGAAATAGAGATAGAAGAACATGAAATCGAGAATGAAGTTATTTGACTGAAGACGATAATCTAGCTGCAAAACTTAAAGAAGATGAAGCATGCTGTATATATTAAAGCCAGTGTAGAACTCGATATTTATTCCTGCCTGCCTTACCACCCTCGTCAGTTTCTGCATGAACTGCTGTTGATATTGGTCCCACTCCCTTGGTGTTGAACCCTCTGACTCGGACACTGTAGAGTGTATACGGCTTTAGATTGGTAATCACTGCATTCGTAACCCACGATTCAACCACCAAAGTGCCTTGTGAACTGCAATACTCGGTTGAGTTTTTTTTGACAAAAGGCAAAAAACACAAATGGTAACCTTTTAGCACCCCTCTGCGGTATTCCTCCGGTATTGGATTCCAGGTGAGATTAATTGAATGGGAGGTTACATCGAGAGCTGTTAGGAACGTAGGTGCAACCTGTGGGACTAAAATTGACCAGTTTAGTAATTCAAGATAATAGCTACAAAAAAGCTAAAATATAATATGTACTCCTCGGGTGCAAACTCTGAAGCTAAAACTAACAAGTTTGGTTTTTTAAATGCTATTATTGTTTTTAACACTTTTACCTAAACCACGAATAGCATAGAAAGGTCCTTCGGCAAAACCTTTGATACTTTATAAGCACCTGACTTACTGCGACTGGGATTTGGGCCATCATAATGACCATGACTGGGACCATCATAATGACCATGACTGGGACCATCACTATGACCATGGTTGGGACCATCACAATGACCGTTACTAGGGCCATCACTATGACCATTACTGAGACCTTCACAATGACCATGATTGGAACTAGTTTAGATGTATCATGGATGTTTATCAACAAGTAGGTAATCAAATAGGTATCTCATTATCCTTGCCAAGTTTGCAGAAACTGGAAAACTACTAACTGGTATACAAAAGATGTACATAAAAACATGTACAACATACAGTAACTATATTTCCCCTTACCACTTTCTTCTGTCCTCACATAAATGGGAAGCGTATCGATTCCGACACCCCTGTGATTGACACCTGCAACTCTAAAGCTGTAGTTAGTGAAAGGCTTCAAATTGTCGATATCAATAGTAAGTTGTTTGCCATCAACTATAATTTTTGAGGGCTTTCTTTGAGAGAGTTCTTTCCAAAGAATACGAAACTCTTTAATTTTTCCGTTGGTGTAGAGGTCTGGTATCGAGCTCCAGTGCAGACTCACAGCAGTCGACGTAATGTTTCTCGCTTCCACACGAGGAGGGCCAGCTGCGGGAACTTGAACAGTGAAAACACAGGCGATTAGTAGAAACAAACTTGTAGTAAGTTTAAAGCCTTCACTGTTCTAAGGTAGTCGCAAAACCTGTTCCCAATTATAGGGTTCTGAGGGCCTACGGTTTAACCACGGGCGCTAGGATAAGATCAGTATATAGTTAATGATTGATAGTGAAGCAGCTAGTATTACGTCATTATATGGAACTTGCTTATAGTACTAAAAAATTCTTTAGTACTATAAGCGAGATCCGAGTTAATGACATGACACAAAGGAAGTATAAAACCGCCGGCTAAGCGAAATTCATGTGACGGCTCATTGAGTAGCGTCCGTTGAGAACTGAGGCAAAATCTTTTTGTGGGTCGTGGATATCGTTTGATGGCGTTACTTCTGATCACGTCGCCAAAACGCAGCGAACAGCTTGGAATGATTAGTTGAAAGAACTTACAATTCTGTGGAAAATCGTGCTCGTAAGTACATATTCAGGTTTTTAAAATGCTTCGGTAGCGGTAGATCTCAAAGTAAATTCGTTCGTGGCTTCGCCAACCCCATCTAACGGTTAGTAACTAGCATTTAATGATAATTTGGTGAAAATAACGGTAGCTACTTAGCTATAGTATTTGTCACGAATAGTAAAGGGCAATTTGGACGTAATTCGGTGAAAATAACGGTCACTAGTCTTTATAATACTAACTGCTTCACTATCAATCATTAACTATATATACTGGTCTTATCCTAGCGCCCGTGGTTAAACCTCTTTATTCGAGAAGACGCGAAGGTCTAATCCTTTTGATGTTAGAACAAAGGTAGCACCTCCTTATTTTAAGAATCTGAGTGAAGGTCCGGCACCGGGAATCGAGCCCCGGTGGCGGGGGATTGTTTAAGACTTGGTGCTCTTGACGGGGCGCTTATTAGAGAGGGGGAGGCTTTTAAGAGAAGGTGGCGGCTTGTTTAAACCTTGAGCTCTAGAAGGGAGAGAGAGAGGGAGAGAGGGAGAGAGGGGCTTATTATTTATTTATTTATCTTCTTTTATTTACGAACATTATAAGTGATCTAATGTGGTTCCATGGAAAAAGATGATAGGACTTGAAGTCCCTTAGTGAGAATTTCATATTAAAGACAAACCGCTATTAAAGAAGGGGCTTGTTTTAAACTTGAAGTTCTAGACACCAGGCTTATTAGAGAGGATGAGACTTGTTAGAAAGGTGGGGCTTATTAGAGGGGGCGGGCCTTATTAGAGCGGAGCTTGTTAAAGAGATTTAAGGGTATAAGAGAAAGGCAGAGTTAACTTACCGTCATTTGTGGTTAAGTTGAGTAGGTTGACTTCTTCGTTCCCTATTCGAAGACGTTTGTGTAGAGAAAAAGCATCCAACAGCTCCGTAACGCCATCATAGGTCCTCGTGAACAGTGTCACAGAAAACGCGGCAATAACGCTTCCTTTCCTATATTCACATAAATCATATATCAAGTGTAATTCGAACGTCCTCCTTGAAAGCTCTAAACTGCAATTCTTTTAAAAGACCTCTCTAGAAGACAACAAATACAATTTGAGGCTAAATCTCATTAAAAAAAAATCAGAAACTTTCGACTAAGTCATAAAATTTGACATTGTCAGCCCCCCTCCTCCCCTGTTTTAAGCCTCCCGAGATTTAAGCCAACCCATTTGCCAACGAAGATTTTGTTCCGGATATAGTTTCCCCCGTTTATAAGCTCACTTACTGTATAAATGCATTACTTTTTCTAAAACAACAATTTTCTAATCGAAAGTCATAGGCTGTGGAGCTTAGAATAATGATACAATAAAATGCAAATATGAGCTTTATTGGTTTTAACTTACACACTGTTCCTTTTCAGTTGCTCTAGTCGCGTGTTTTATAGATGATTTTCAGATAAGTTATTCATTTATTGGGACGCACAATAAATGTTTTATAAGTGTAACTCTAATTGCCCTGGCTTTAACGTGGGGTTTTAAGGTATCCATACAACATATTCGTCATTGCGTGGTCCCGGACAAACACGGTGTTTGGAACTTATGAGCTCAGTTCTTACAAAAGATATTTTAAAAATAATAGCATTTACAGACGCTTTGGTGTTACCTGAAACCAAAGATTTGGTAGCTCGACACTTTTTCGTATCCGATCGTCGTCTTCACCTTAAAAGCAAAAATAACACGCCAATTCTGTTAGTCTCTTTCAGCATTTAGAGTTGTTCCTCTTCGCATCGTATTGTGGGTACCTAAGGCCTTTTAACTTAATTACAAGCCATATAAGTGTTTGATTACAAAAACTAAATGACCTAAAACTTATATAGTAAGTCTGTTTGTTAAATTTAAGGCCCGGGTTAAAACAAAATTTTGTAAAAATAGTGAGGAAGTTGAACAGATACTTGAATGAGAAGAATATTGAGTAAAATCAGCAAACCGTCCTTCGTGGTGAGGGATTAGTACAGCTTTGGTTTGAGAACGGTTTGGCGAATTTACATCATATGCTAACTAAAAAGTTAATCACTCACCAAAAAATCTTAAAACATGCAAGCTGCTTCTCCTTCATTCAATCTGTGTTTTGAGTGTCTGATCTGATTTTGTAAATTCCAACCGTGGAAGGAGATATCGTAAGTGACACGAGAATAGGTCGCCACAAAGCGCGCTTTGGGCGTACTACTTGGGCCTTAAACGATCAAAATAAATTAGCTATTTACTCACGTTGTACTCGATTGTCTCAGCAAGACGACGATAAACCCACGAGTTTGGATCTTTCAGATACTCATGCCACATGTAGTTTGGTAAAACTATGGTGAAGTTAAATGTGAGGTCTGCCGGAAAATTAAGAATTATTATCACACATTTTGTATCATTATGTATTTTTCGTGTAATGAAATGTCCAACTTTGAATACGTGTTTCAAGCTTGTTATTGTTCACAAACTGTAAAAATGGATTATGACCAAACAAGACGAATTATCGCCACTTTAAAAGAACCACAGTACACCTGGCCGAGGCTCATTGCTCTTTTTTCTTTGTGCGGTTTAAGTCGCCTAAAAACTAAGCCTAAGGCGTTGCAATACATGTACTGGAAAACAATTTCCCGTGATTGTATACTGCGAAGTATTTCTTATTCATTCTGTATTTGTTAAGTTAAAGATCGAAATCCAGTAAAACTTTTAAAAAGGTTTGCCCGAGCCTCAGCTTTTTCCTATCTGGCCGATCTGAGCCTCATTCTTATAAAAAAAGCGTGTAATTAAAGATGAAAAGCGAAATTCTCCCAGAATGATTACATGAAAAGTATGAATCCTTTTAAGGAGACTTTTCCAACACACCATACAAAGAGGTTAACACCCACCTGGACAATTCTGCGTATTGCATGGTCTGGAATCAATATCACTTCCTAAGTGGTCACAGTTTCGGCCACCATAACGAGGCTTGGGGTTGATACAATAGCGTCTTTTTACCAATCTTCCTCCGTCGCAAGTGAGGGAGCAGGACTCGAACCCTGACCAGCTTCCATAGCCTCCATCTACCGGGCAAGGTTGGCTGTTACAATTGGAAACTTCAAAATACGGTCCAAGTTCTGAGCAATTGCGGCCTCCAAAACGAGGGTGGGGAGCGGTGCAGCTCCTCTGCCTACTCATTGTCCCATTTGCGCATGTCTTGGTACAAGGGCTAAAAGGTGACCACGGTGAGAAACCGCCGTTTATCGGACAAATCTGTGCGTTGCACTCCAGTATCTCCTCACTTGGGCCAAAAGAGGAGCAGTTGATGTTGCCATTTGTAGCACCAAATGTTATACAGGATCGAGTTCTCTTTTGAGTCCCGTATCCGCAAGACCTTGAACATGAACTAAGTTCTGTCCACTGACTGTACTTGGGACAGAAGTACGTGTTACAGGGAAGCGTTTGTTTGTCGAGCCCTAAATGAGAGCAGTTTCTTCCACCGTACTTAGGTACGGGATTTGTGCAATTTCGAAATCGACTCCGAGTCCCGCTTCCACATGACTTTGAACATGGCGTAAAAATTGACCACGAGGAGTAGCCACCATTGATTGGACACGGGAAGTTATTACAGCCCCTCTGTTCTGTAGGGAGACCCAAGGGAGCACAGCTTACAAAACCGAACTCCAGTGACTCAGTTTTGCAAAGCCTCGACCTTATCATTACGCCGTTACCACATGATCTTGAGCACTTGCTGAAATTTGACCACTGACTGTACTCCGGACATACACGTGTATTACAGGAAAGTATTTCTTCAGGACTACCAATCCTGGAACAGTTTCTGCCATTGTATTTCGGCCTGGGGTTGGTACAATGTCTGGTTCGCTTCATGCTTCCAGTACCGCAAGACTTCGTACAAGGACTAAACGGAGACCATGGAGTATATCCTCCGTCAATTGGGCAATGGCCGACGTTGCAAACGACAAATTCGTAATTATTGCCAAATTGTGAGCAGTTTTTTCCGCCGTTTCTCGGTTTGGGATTATTACATTTTCGAGTTCTGATTCTGCCACCTCCGCCGCAGGTTTCTGTGCATGTAGTCCAGGGCGACCACTCAGAGTATCCACCATTCATGGGGCAATACTCTGTGTTACAAGTTTCAGACTGAATATCAGGCCCCAATAAGGTACATCCTTTCCCACCATGGTCAGGAAAAGGGTTGTTACATGATCGATTCCTATACGTTACACCGCCTCCACAGCTCTTATCACATTGTGTAAATTTGGACCACTGGCTGTAGCCCCCATCAACTGGACACTGTCTTTGAATGCAAGTACGTGATTCAACACTGGGGCCAAGCTGGGTGCAATTGTCCCCTCCAGGATCAGGCAGGGGGCTTGTACATAACCTCTTGCGAGTCATGACTCCCTTGCCACAAGTCGTGCTGCAAGGTCCAAAATTAGACCATTTACTATAATTTCCATCCCGCGAACATAGGAAATCAAACGAGCACAGCTTCGTTTCCACTGCTTCTCCAAGGCTTGAACAGTTGTTTCCGCCAAACTTCGGTTCTGGGTTCGTACATTGTCGTGTTCTTCGCCTAAACGTCGTTCCACACGTTTTGCTACAGGGACTGTACTTTGACCACTCGGTATAGTTTCCATCAATTGGGCAGGGGTCTAGGGCACAGGCAATGACTTCTAATGAAGGACCTAGCTCACTACAGTTGATGCCAAAATGCTGGGGTCTGGGATTACTACAGTTTCTTGTTCGGAACTTAGTTCCGTTGCCACAGGTCGTTGAGCATGCGCTGTAGTTTGACCAAGCACTGTAGCCACCATGCACTGGAAAATCAAATGAGAGCAGGACTGGTTAGATGGAGACTGGTGAGAGTAAGAGCGGCTAGAGTAAGACTGGTGGCGAGTGAGACTGATGTCAGTGAGACTGGTGAAAAAAAGAGATGAACAAAGTAGATTTTAACGAATAAAGTCAAAATGAAATAAAATAAGATAAAGAAATCAACAGATATTAAACTAGAATAAATGCATATATAAAGCAAGTTGTGTTAAAATTAAATCAAAATGAGGTAAAATACAATAAGTTAAAACGAAACATGCAAAATATAAAAAAAATTACGAATATTGAAATACCTTTAATCAATATAAGATGAGGTATAAATGTAATGAACAATAACTAGGAAAAACATTCTCTGTAATTAGAATATACAATTCATCTTTCGTCTGCGTTGCTTTTATTTGTTCCTTCATGTTTTCAGCTCTAACTGATTAAAAAACCAGACTGTGCCGTTCGAGGAAACGAAAAAAAGTTAAGCCGGGCAAACTACAAATCGAATTCATACATATCAAATTTCCTCCTCGCAAAGAAACAGCGGGTATTTAAAAGTTAATGTTGATTTTGGAAACAAGATAAGCTAAAGTAACATACAAATAAAAACTATTTAGTTAATTAAGGTCAAAAGCACCTATTTCTAATTGCAACTCACCTTGTTTCCTTAGTACAACACTTCGTGTATTTTGAAATGAGCATCTAAGAGATTACATACATTATATTTGCTAACTCAAGTGAAAGAGGATAATTAATCGATATTCTACAGCCCAAATCAACAAAATTAATATTTACTTGACAGAGTTTTAAGAGCCAAATGTGTTAAAGGCAAAGGGACATGAAACGAGATCTTTATTAAACGAAACAACAGGCAAAAAAGATCCTTTCATCTAAAATCTTTATCCCAACAAACAGAACTGTGCGTTTTGTTTATAGTTATATCAATGCGACAAAAATATCTATATTTAGGTGAAACAGCATGTTGGGAATTCTATCTATTCAAGTTAGAAAGATTAAAATGAGTTTCCACAAAGGCTGATAATATAGTCCTATTCCAACCCTCGGTACATTGCTATCACTTAAAAATAAAGTTCATTGCTAGTCTTCATCCACCAACAAAATGTGTTTGGAGGTTTAAAAATATTTAAAGATATGTTTACTGTTTATGTTCTAAGTGATTTAGACTTAGGATTGTTATGGTTAGGATGATTACCTAAGGATTATAACAAGAAAATGAGGAAACTGAAAACACGTTAGAGAGCCAAATGATAATTCCAACTTATTGCCTCCGGTTCCAATACGAACACCAAATTCAGACATACACAATTTTCTAATGCAAGGGATAAATTTAGAACGCTTTTAGCCTTAAATGTAACACTGCTTCAGTCCTCGGACAACAAATCATTCTCGTAAATAATAAAGTGTATCTAACATTGTTTCACTAAATCATTGATGTTTAATTCATATTAGTGCTCTGCCAATACGACTTTTAGATTAAAGCGTTACAGAAACCGTTTCACAAACCGTCTGAGTGAATAGAGCTTTAAATGATCTACACAAGGCTTAAAGTTGAAAACTTGTCTAGCTTACTCGTTGTTAAAATAACAACTGAATAAGCAATCCCGAGTTGTACAAGTATAGTTGTTAATTGTGATAGAAGTAAAAAAACACATGCAGTCTCTATCACCAACATTGCATGCAGTCATGAGCTGTGAATAGAACTTGGAAAATCATACAAGATGGAAGAGATTAAAAAAGATCCCTACAGCAGCTAATGAAAAAAAATGCACGTTAAAATTGCAGAATAGGAAATAAAATTTAAACAAAATTGAGTTCTAAGTTTTTAATATTGTAAATTGTGTTAATAACTCCCATTAATCAAATATGACGCTGTTATAAAAGCTGGATTAGCCATTCAAAATTTTATAAAGATCGTATCGTATGCAGACTTTCTTTTTGAAAGTGAAACAAAAATTAACATTAAAATAAAAGCCAACCACAAAAAACACAGCAGTTAATGTGGTTCCTACCTGAATGTACATTGTAAACATTGCATATTTCCTCGTTGGAGAGAGTAACGGTCCACAAAGCAAATTCATCTACAATAACTCGCGAGTTCTTCTTTTTGTGATGACTCGCACCTACTAAAAGAGATTGGTTCATCGGTGTGGTCGAATCTATGTTTATATCATTTATTCTGGATTCATTCTTTTCAACATAAGATTCAAGAGAACAGTTCAGATACACAAAGAGTTTTTCATTCGGTGTATCCCATTTTATACCCAATTGTGTCCACGTATCAAGTTCCCATCTTACTGACGTGGCGTATCTTCTTGTTTGCGTATTCACGCTTATACAAAGAGTAGGTTCTTTAGCTCTTCTACAAGTCCAAACTGTAAGCCCTCGATAATAGCGATGTATTGCATGTTGAAAGACCACTCTGTTGGACGAGAAGCTTTGGAGCTTTAGCCACAAAAGAATAGTAAAACCCTCTGTGCAGTTCTCTGGTGCAACCATACAAGAGCTGTTAAATTTTCCAAAGTCCACGTATGAATCGTTACTTATTAGCTGTAAAGCGCTGCCATACACACCACGGATAAGACGATACTCTCCGCTGACTCTAGCCTCGTTTCTTCCTGATAAATCAGGACTTGTTTTGTTGGTGACATCCTCAAAAGGCCAATGATAAAATGATGTATTATAGAAACTAGAGTTTCCTGAATAAACAACTAGAGCCAGAAACGGTAAAAGGATTAATATCACAGACATCTTTACTTTGGCAAGAAAAATGCAAAGCTAGAGAATAAAAATTAGGACGCGGTAAAGTCTCAACGGAAATTTGATGACAAGACATTTCCGGAAACTATAACCCACGCATAGCAAGGAAAGAATAATTGAACAGAACTCCGCTAATGTATTGTGAACAAGACTATTGGAACCGGATGTTTAGCCAAACTTTGTATGCGGTATTTGTAAAGATATCTCTTAAAGTGTTTGACTGGACTGTATTACAAATGAGCAAAGCACAAAGGTTTTGTATTTAAGAGAAAAAGAAAGCCGAGAAAGGCGTAGCCAACGCAAGGTTTCTCATTTCCGCAAGACATTGTTGCTGACCAGTCAGTTACTCTAATTAACTGCGAATTCTTGAATATCAGTTTTCTTTGTTTTTTTAATGCCTCAAAATAAGGGGCAGTAAAAAAGCAGCTAAGCAAGCAATTATTTTGAAGATTATAGTATATACAATACTGTGGGTTATACAATATTGTGCAAGGCTAGTGAAGTCTGTTTCTGTTTTTGTATATTTATTTTTACTAACTCTAGGTAGCTCCTGACAAATAAGGAATGTTGATCAAGGTAGGAGATTTAACCGGGAATGAGTCGAACCAGCTAGGAGCTGTGACCAGATAGAAGGTAAGACAAGGCAGGAGGTTTGAACCAGATGGAAGGGTCGAACCAGTTAGGAGGTTTGAACCAGATAGAAGGGTCGAACCAGTTAGGAGGTTTGAACCAGATAGAAGGGTCGAACCAGTTAGGAGGTTTGAACCTGGTAGGGGGTTTGAACAAGGTAGAAGGGTCGAACCAGTTAGGAGGCTTGAACCAGATAGAAGGGTCGAACCAGATAGGAGGTTTGAACCAGATAGAAGGGTCGAACCAGTTAGGAGGTTTGAACCAGAAAGAAAAGTCGAACCAGTTAGGAGGTTTGAACAATAGAAGAGTCGAACCAGTTAGGAGGTTTGAACCAGATAGAAGGGTCGAACCAGTTAGGAGGTTTGAACCAGATAGAAGGGTCGA
>JAOBAT010125942.1:0-12898 GCA_026413305.1 Hydrozoanthus tunicans
ACGGCGAGGTGAGGTCCGTCTGTATTATATAGAAAAATTTCAAATCAACTTTTGTTTGTTTTAAACATCTTGGTAAATTCACGTAATATTTTTGTATCTATATAGTGAAACATTCACATAATATGCGAATGTATGTATTCCCCACGCAGAGCACTATCATGTTACGCGTGACTCGAGCTTTACTTCAGTTAACCGTTAAAAACCTTTTCTTCTGCTCCGAGTTGACGGTTAGAAATTATAATATTAACGTTACATGTCAACTGACGACTTGAGAGTTATATTCGACACTGAGTGACGTGTAGCCTATGAACAGGCCCTTCGACGAAACGGAACAAGTTGGGAAGGGGACTGGGGAGAATCTGGAATTTGTAAATGTCCTAGAGGCTAAGACAACAGTACTTGTTTTAAGGTAGGTTTCCACTTCATATATAAGGTGAAGTACGATTCGTTTTTTTCTTTTGACGTTGTTTGTTTTATTAAAAGCGGAGTCAATGCCTTCAATTAATAAACATCCTTCGCTAGCTGAGGAAAGATTTACTTGTAAATGTATACGGTTGAAAATAATTTAAGTCCAAATAGCGTAACTGATTCGATTATTTATGTTACATAAGTCAACTTGCTAAAACTGCGCTGTTTTCTGCTATGTAGTTTACAAGTTTACCACTGAACTCTGCGATGTATAAATATGACCACTGAGCGTGATGAATTTTGATTGCTTTAAACTTATTGCTGGACGTAAACAAATAGCCAAGTTCGTCGGTTTAACGATGACTGTAGATTGAAAACGTCTGTTTATTTTCTTGCTATCAACTTTTTATAAAACTACTCATTTGACCCAGATATCAGTCGGTACGAATCTTGATCATGATCGGCATTAAGAGAAAAGAACGGGACTGGGAAGTTGACAATCAATACAGCTCAGAGGATGAATCGGGTGACCTTGAAGAGGGACAAGATATTCTGATCAAACTTTTGAAAAAGATTCCATCCCATACCGCGTCAGATTTTTTACATACGTTGGCCTCGGCGAAAGAAATTCTATACTGGATTCCTAAAGGTGAAATGGTGTTTCACGGCCGTCGAATTCCCGTTACAAGTATTGCAGAACTTAGCGATTATGTGTTGGTTCCCTATAACCCAGATGTGGAAAAACCTCGAGCCCTAAACACATTCTTAAAGGGGTTAGCTGAAATCGGGATTAATAATTAAGTCTTTGATCAAATCATGGGGCTTATCGACCAAGGAAAAGCAGCAACCTCTGTTGACGAATCCAGTGAAAGCGAAAGCGGTGATGGAAGCAAAACCTCTAAAGAAGAAAATGAGTCGGACGAAGAACAAGCTAGCGAAAACACATCAGAAACCGGAAGTGAACTTTCTGAAGACAAGTGAAAGCACAGAGGAACCGTGTAATGATCCTTGCCCCAACTGAGAAAATTACAATTTGACGCGAACATGTATTCAATCCATGTCCATACTGCGAATGGCGAGAACTGACTAAAGGTAAATACTTTCCAGGCAAACTACTAACTTGTGAAATACGCAAGCACGAGTTTTCTGGTAGAAACTCTGTTCCGGAAGAATATTTCAGATGTCAAGACTGTGGGTTTATCAAGTTCAAGCATGCAAAGAGTGGCAGAAGTCAGGATTATTATCCAAGCGAAGAATTGAAGAAGAAGACACTGATTCTAACCTGCAAACTGTGTCAGATCGGAAATAAAATGTGTTTTTAAATACGACCTTTGCCCTGTTTGTTTTGATTTGAAGCGTAATACTTGAGAGTTTGTTTATTATTATCAAATCGGCTGTCGCTAATGTTTGTGATGATGTTTCAGTGAAATATATAGAAAGAAACAAGACGCTTTCTAGCACTAGGTCAATATTTTCCTTTTCTCTAACTTTTATATTTCAAAGTCAAGTCAAAGTCTAAAAACTAGCGATACTAATACTGCAAAATTATTAATATGCGAAATCCCGTCCGCTTAGCGAAAACTAAATTAAACAATAGAGGGTTGATGTGTTTATTGTTCCTTCGCAACTAAACGTTTTAACTTCTTGCTTGAATTAGCATAAGTTTTCTTAAAGATTTTTTTATCTTTTTTAAACTTTATAAACTCTGTTCTAGACGTCTAACATTGTGTAATTGACAAAAACCGTAAGAGTTCTTTAATCAAATGGTTTTAGGTGTTTAGAACAAAATTATCATTTGAAATGGTTTTACGTCAGTTATTACTTTAAGCGAATACAAAAGCTTTCTTTACTCTATTGAAATGGTTTTGATGACTCTGCAAAACCTGACACAAAGGATTTGCTGTTCATTGCTTTTACGTCGTGTGTCTAGTCGGGCAACGAGTACGTACAGGACCTAAAATTTACAAAAGTTAATGTTAGTTGATTAAAAAAAATATATTACGGACTCTGAGAACAGAAATGAATCCAATCAACTTATAAGTATGTTGAAAGGGTAATAAACCGGTTTAAACCGGTTTCCTCCCTTAATTTTGTACTCTGCTTATGGAGTGCAAAAACTCGGTGAACTAGTCAAGAGTTTAAAAAAATACATGTAGAAGTATGGATAAATATCAACTTTACACTGAATTAAATGGATTGAATGTTTTCTACAGAATAGCAACACTGGAATACAAAATGAGAGTAAAACCTGCGCACGTTTTCCACCCTTTTTATGAGAACGAGCTGCCCACTGTTTTATGATAGTTTTAGTGTGGATTTAAAAATCCACACTATTTTATGTGATAATGAAATCCACCCTTTTTTATGATAATGATCTGCCCACTTTTTTTGTTTTAATGACATCCACCCTTTTCCACCTTTTTTCCACCCTTTTTTTCCGGATCCCCTAATATACTACTCACATATGCATATTTAGCTTTTCCCAAGGGACGCCAAATATTCACACACATAGTTCAAATATTCTGAAGATCCTTGTACAATAGCGTGGAGTACAAACAAAGTTAACTGTAGTTACACTCTCTAACTATATGATCGATAGCGAAATCTGTTGGTGTAAATTGCGCAACCAACGAAAACTTTCTAATAAAAAAAGACGTTAAGGAACCCTTGCTTTTAATAATAAGTTTGTTGAACAACCGAGCCCCAACCCAAATCTTTCCGATAGATTAACTTAGTGCAACAACTCAAGATGAAATTTGCGCAATATATTTCGAAACAAACTCGTGGACTTTTTTGAAAGGAGTCTTAGTTACAGTGGAGCGGCACTGTGGAACAATTTGCCAGTAAATTCAAGGCAGTCGCAATTACTGACACACTGTAAAAGCTACACAATTACCCTGACTTGTTGTACAACAACACGGCAATCTTGAAAAACACTTTTTAAATTTGTTTTCGTTTTGTTTTTCCATTTTATATAACTACATGTAAAAATATATAGTTTTTAAATTCCTGAAGATCTTAATCGTGAATTAACAAAGCTTTTACTACTACCCTGTTTTGTCTATATCATGCTATATAGTCTTGTATTTTGGGGGGTGTGCAACATGACTGAGCTCCCGTAGAACCCTCCCCCTTCCCGTCACGTATACTTCGAGTGCCCCTCTGGAATATGGAATAGATCTTGATGATGAGGATCAATCTACTTGTTTAGACAGAATGTTTCTAAATTTGTAGAAAATTTATTGACTGCGTTTTTGTTTTCATGCTTTAGCGAGTAATTTAGTGTTTTGGTCATTTGATTTTACAAGTTTGAGTATCTAAACTAATGTCGAAGGGCTGAAATATTGACTTTCACAATTAATCTCAGCTTGATCATGATTCCAAAATGGGTAAAATAATGCGGTAATTGAACTTTGTGTGTTGTGATTTTCTTCTTAAGTCATACTCGGCCTAATGTCATTCCTCTCAGTTTTATTACCATTGTTAATTTCGGCTATGAATCCCACAAATAAACAAGACTGTACTCATAAACAAAATGCCTGGAGGTCACGCGGTTGTGTGTCTGGTTGAGTGAGCTCATGACAGGATATTCGGTCGGTTTTCAAACTTGAGACGTGATGGGAAGTTTAGGGGCAGGGTTAGGTTCGACATTAAAACTTGACATCGGAAACACAGAAATTTCAACCAAAGGAATATAGTAAACGTGATGGGAATCTAAAGAGAACTTTTCACGAAATAAAATGCTCTGTTTTCTGATTTGTTAAACTGCTCCTAAAAACTAATGCCGGATGTCACAAAGTAAAGTCAATCATCGACAAATACCGCAATTAGAAGTTTCCGTTGTTGCGAAGTCAACGTGTTCGTCGCAAAAGCACACACATGGAGATCGAAAACAATAACAGAACTTTAGTTTTTTCCCAATGCGTGGATTTGGAAACCTTTAAGTTTCAAAAAAGCATAAAGTGATAAACTTGTTCGCAGTTTTCAGATTTTTGGAATCTTTAATAAAGCGAATTTTTTCCATCCTACATACGTATTTCCGTTCTCTACTAGTAGCAAAATTTCAATACGAGTTTTAAAAAAGTAGCAACAGATAAAAAGTTGTCAAAATTGTTTGAATGTATCACTCGGAGACTCGATTTTGAAAAACATATGCTAAAATAAGAGCGTCTATGGTTTTATTTAGTACAAAATTTAAAGATCACTAACCATTAAGATCTTATACGCGTGTTTTTACTTATCTCAGTTAAAGTAACTTCCCATCACGTTTACTGGAAACTGTGTGGTTTCTATGTCAAGTTCTAAAGGGGAACCTAATCCGAACTTAATTTCCCATCACATTTTCAATCTCGGCGAAGCCGTGTACATCCGTTACTCCCACGAGGATGCTGTTCTGACACTTACCTTCGTGACTTTAAGAAAGAGATTGAGTTAGTATTCCACATCTTTATAAATTGTGTTAGATTATAGTAACAAAGTATAGTGAAATCCCGCTTTACTACAAACTCGTTAATTTGACTAGCTCGTTATTGCGGTCACTTTGTTTTGGCCAAATTGCCGTTAATTTTCGTAATTAAGTAACCTGGCGTTAGTACGGCCGGATGCTGACCGTACTGACTTGGTTTCATTGTACTGCACGTTCTAATCGCCTCAGTCAGTCTCTTGGGTTCAGTCGCTTTGCACGTTTTCGCTTTCAAATACCGAACAACTTAAGTGTAACAGACTACAATCCTCCTGTCTTGTCATTTAAACAATTATAGATATAAACTGTACGTGCTACTGAAATAAGAAAAAAAAAAACACAAAAAAGTTACCGTTCATCGGCAGGATTCCCAAACTGTGTACAATCCCACAATTGGTTTCGGATCTAGTTGCCTGGCTTGTTTAGCCCTTATTATTCATGGTTATTCTAAGCAGTCAGTACCTTCCTTTTTATTAAATAATTTATGCTAATCATGTAGAAATGCCCAAACTAGGGTGAAATAAAATGTGTTGCTCCATTAAACCCTAAAAAATGCGCTCTTGATTTTTGTTTCATCATCGTATATTTCTTTGTCAGTTGGAGGTGACCGCATTTCTCAACGGAAACACTCCCCTTTACGTAACAGGAATATGCGCCACCACGGAAATTAAAATGCAACCAAAAGTCACACTGAAGCCGAGCTAGGTTAAGTTGAAACTATATAAGAAGTACCACAATCAAAGTAAGAATCAGTTTTAACCTGCCTGATAGAAAGGATGTTAGACGGAATGGAGCGCAGAATCTCCTTGTTGCTGATCGTGAGCTTTTTAATTTTTTACAACATAAGCAGTTGTGTTGGGTTTTGCCCTATTAAGTACACTCTAATCGACAACCCATTCAGAAGTACTGCAAATAAGTTGCAGTTAGGACAAACAGCTATCTGTGACAGAACCCTGGACCAGACAAAATGGTACAGGTTTAAGAGCGGCACTGGTGACGCCATTTCTACCAAGCAGGTGCCGCCAGGCAGCTGTGGCACTCGAGTCCCTATGTGGCTAGAGGGCGCAATGCCTACTGGGATAACCTTTCCAAACAACTTTGCCACGGGCATAAAGGTTTGTCGCAACATCAAAGGACAAGTTCGATGTCCCATCGGGGTAACAGCCTCAGTTTTTCGTTGTTCTGAGGCAGCTGGGGATTTTTTCATCTATAAACTTCCTCCGGCAGAAGCATGTCCAATGGCCTATTGCGCTGGTGAGTCAACCGAACCTATGTCATAAAATATTATTTCTCCGTATTTCCCTTTTGAACCTATATATAATCATGTTATAAGAATCACTAAGAGCATAGCTATTATAGAGACTGGTTATGAAATCATTGTTGTAAGTCTTTGTTTGTCGTTTTCTTTTGTTTACTAGTGTTGAACCTGTACAAAATAAAAATGTTTGAATTGCAGATCAACAAGTAGCCAGTGAAAATATCCTCGCTAACACCTGATATGGGTCATGGTTCGTTCAACCTATCGCAAAACATCTTGGCACATTGTTTGCATTTCCCTATATTAACGATGCTAAGAGTTATTATGCTTCGGCTTTTTGCACGCTTGATTCAAGGATAAAAAAAATTGTTCTCTATAGATTTTTTGTTCGTTGCACTGAGTTACATACTGCAGATGAAAGGTTCCCCATAAAAAAGGAACGAATAACGCATAAAAGTTGTCATAAATCAGCAACAATGATAGAAATATTTTGCAAATTAAGATTTCTTTCTAAGCTGCTAATAACACAGATCAGAAATGAATTAGATTTTATTTATCCTTGATATATTGACTGTAAATACTACTTTCCTTATGGCAATGAATGTATTGATAAAACTAAGAAGAAAACAATAATGATAATAATGATGCTAATGGCGATGATTATGATGATATTGATGACGTTAAAGATGATGATTATGATAGTGATAATGATGAAAATGATGATGATAGTGATCATGATAATAGTGATAATGATTATGATTGTAGTGATTATGATGATGATGATAATAATGACGATGATGGTGATGATGATAGTAGTAGTGATGATATGGATGACAGTGATGACAGTGATGAAGATGATAATAATAGTTAAGATAATGATAATGATGGTGATGCTAGTGATGATGATGTGGTTGTGTAGATGAAGATGGCGGTAATGATAGCGATATAGAATATTCTCAATCATGATAAATCAAATACACGACTAACATTTAATGCAAGTTTGATTTTCTTCATTTTCAAAGGGGACAAAGAGCCATGCCCAGTTGGGTTTACGGGCACAAAGCCAAACTGTCAAGGTAAGTGAAATAATCTCGTGATGCTTGCCCACAAGATTTTTTACAAATGTTTATCTTTGTCTGTTCTTTGCTTGAAAGACTTGTAAAAGATACAAAACTAATTAATTAAAAACGTATTGAGAGAAAACCTTTTTTAAATTTAATAAATATTAATAAGATGGACTTTTTTGCACCTTGAGAGCAGCCTCTCTCTCAAACAACATAGATTCCTTGTTTACAAGTTTGTAAATTCAGAATTCCCTTATAACTAACGCATGATGACAAATTTGTCTCCAAACAACCAGCGTTTATCATAAACCTGCTGTCAGAGTACATCCCTATTCTCATACCCTACAGACTTCACCCCTATTCTAATACCCTACAGAGTACACCCCTACTCTCATACCCTACAAAGTACACCCCTATCCTAATACCCTACAGAGTACACCCCTATTCTCATACCCTACAGAGTACACCCCTATTCTAATACCCTACAGAGTACACCCCCATTCTCATACCCTATAGAGTACACGCCTATTCTCATACCCTACAGAGTACACCCCTATCCTCATACCCTATAGAATACACGACTATTCTCATACCCTACAGAGTACACCCCCATTCTCATACCCTATAGAGTACACGCCTATTCTAATACCCTATAGAGTACACGCCTATTCTCATACCCTATAGAGTACACCCCTATTCTCATACCCTACAGAGTACACCCCTATTCTCATACCCTATAGAGTACACGCCTATTCTCATACCCTACAGAGTACACCCCCATTCTCATACCCTGTAGAGTACACGCCTATTCTCATACCCTATAGAGTACACGCCTATTCTCATACCCTACAGAGTACACCCCTATTCTCATACCCTACAGAGTACACGCCTATTCTCATACCCTACAGAGTACACCCCCTACTCTTACACCTTACAGTGTCATACCCCCTATTCTCATACCCTGCAGTTTAGCTTACCACGGGTTTGTACTGCTGCAGTGAAACTTACCAACTTTCGCGATGACTTCATCGACCGTCCAGTTGTGACCTACAAACAAAACGAGAACAGCGAACTAGTGACTTTGCTTTGCAAGTTCAGTTTGAAAGCAGAAATCGTCTCCCTGACAACCACCACATACGAAGTGGAGTGGCTTAACAATGGCAAGTCGATTTTAACCCAGCAGCACTGCACAAATGCAGGCACAACCATTAAATGTCCAGGACCAAACTACGCTGCCGAGCTACCAGGGAGTGCCTACAAAACTGGAGACTCGGTATGTCTGATTTTTTTTGCCAAAATTTGCAGATGATGACGGCAAGATACAATAGCGATGATAATGAAAAAAACGATAATGATGATGAAGATGATTGTAACAATAATGATTGTTCTGATAACAATAACAGAAAAGACAAAGACAAATAAGATGATTTAATAAGAACGCATCAAGATTTTAAAATGATAATAGTGATTTTGATATAATGTTGATGGTATTCAGAAGACAGTAATGACTATAATTATGACAATAATGATGTTGACGAATCTGATAATGACGATTAAGATGATGATTATTTTGATGATAACAACAGAAATGACAAAGACAATTAAGATGATATTGACAATAATAGTGATTTTGATATAATGATGATGATAATCAGAAGACAGTGGTGACTATAACTATGACATTTATGATGATGGTGATATTGACGATGATGAGGTTTATTTTATTTACTAATTGACGCTTTTGATTTTAAAGATATCTTGCAGAATCAGGGGGCGGTTTGTTACTAAGCCCTTCGATCAATGGAGTAACAAAAAAGAAAGCGCAAGATTTTTCGCCGGTATTAAAGTAAGTGACTTTAAAGTGCTTATGAAGTGAAAAACTTAAGTTACTTCAGTGGATAGACCTTACTAAATGAGAAAAAGCGGTGAAATATTTTGTCAAAATGTTTTATGGTTCTTGAGTTATTTTAAAACAGTTAAAGTATTTAACCGATGACGTCATGTATGCTTCGGACAAATTTGTATTTTCATAGCCTTTGGGCGTGTTTAAGCAAAAGTCGGGCTGCTGATGTATCTCAAGGTATAGATAGATCATCAGTACAGGTTTGGCTCAAATTTATCCAAAGGTTACAGAATGGCAGCAGATTCAAATAAATTGAAACTTTGTCGGAACCATACATGACGTCATCAGTTGAGAACTTTAAATGTTAAAAAGTTTCATGATATAAATTTCTCTGATCAGTGTCATTGTTTGGTGTTCGTATTTCCCTCCTTTTGTTTGGTTTACAGCACGAGCAACAAGAACATAGAGTTAAGAATTCAATAAATGTTTCCATATCTTTGATGTTCTCTGTGGTTTCGTTTAAATGTCAGTTTCAGAAATTTTTCACGCAGCCCCCCTCCCTCCCGTTCATTTAGACCGACCGTTTATTTGGCACCTGAAAGAATAGAGTTTTGACGTAAATTACAAACAAATCAACGCACTGGAGAAAAACGTTAGGTCACAAAAACATGTTTTTATTCTTATTTCGACAGGTTCACCCGGCAACCATCATCCTAAAAAGATGTAGCGTAGATTCTGAAAACGGTAATTTTACAGTTGAGCCCACGATTCCAATTCGCGCACCTGCTACTGTTAAAGTACAATTCAGAGTTCCAGAAGGTTTGTTAATTGACTCGTGCGAGGTCCAACTGACAGGGACAGCGAAGAAACGTATAATCGTCACTCCGAGATGTTTGCAAGGCCAGAACTTTCCCAAAGTAACCTTTATTACTCTTACAACACAAAGTCAAAGTAACTTCTGGAAAACAAGTAATGTCCCCGCTGTTCAAGTAGGTAACGAGTGCAGCGTGTCCTCTTTATCGCCATAAAGGGTTTGGTCCTTGTCATTAAATTAAAATTACAGTTGAAATTAGTATAGGTAATCGTACGGGGCAGCATACAAGTGTTTTCATTTTTTTCCAAAATTACCAAAGTCGCTTCGCTACTCAAGAGCAATTTGGAAAAAAAAAAGAAATTAATTCAAACTGTACGAGGAACCATGCGATTACATGTTTATGACGTCGAGGGCAAAATTATCAATTTTTCGAGTTTGGAAACCCTTACAATCTCTGGAAACATTTGTTGATTTGTTTCTATGATTTTTTAAACATTTTTGGAAAATCTTCGGAGATATAGAGTTTTCGAAAACGGTTAGAAATCGTTCCTAAGGCATCTTTAATACTTTTTTTAAAAACATCTTCGGAAAATCTTCGGATAACTTCGGAAGTATACCAGCCCCAAATCAGCGCCGAGTGCTTTAAATTAAGAAAAGATGCCGCGTTGATAACTAACCAATCAAATGAAAGTAACTTTGCCCTCTCTGTTATAAGCACGTCAACCAACTGCCTTGTAAAAGTAAAGTAAAACTTAAAAAGGCCGGCCGGGTCAGAAATACGTTAAAACTAGTAGTTTGTTCCCTTGTTTAGCCAAGCCCGGTCACCTAAACTGTTTGGTTGAAAGGTCTTTATTGATCCTTCGACAAATCATGGCATTTTGTAACGGTTCTTGCATTGCAGTTTGTATGTCTTGATATTTTCGAACCGAAGGTCTTCTAAGATCCGAAATGCCTTTTCAATTTACATCTTATTGCATGGTTTTGCCATGTTCTAGCGCTTTATAGGTTTGTTTTTTGTCAAACCTTAGTTGCGTTCTACAGGTTTGTTTTGTCAAACCGTAGTTTTATTTAAACATGCCAGTGGACGGATGCGATACATTCCGCCTCTTTCTCTCCGGTTCACTTGTTAACACGCCAGTGTTCACGTGTACCGTTTGTTTTGGGAGTGGTGTGATAGAGTTGAGGATTGAGTTGCAGCATTTGAGCGTAATAGATAAACTAGACCTCCTTCCGGTGTATCTATTCACAATGCTACGCGTCACTGACGAGTCCCAAAAAGGACGAAACAGCTGTCTGGCACTGCAAATTCTGGCTTTGTCCGATCTTCTAATCGCGTCTTTTCACTGGCATGTCTAATATCTAGCAGTATTCAGCCTTGCAGTTTCCTTTTTTTTCTGGCTTTAAAGTTTGGCTGAAAAGTCCTTATTGATCCTGCGACAAATCAAGGCATTTTGTAACGGTTCTTGCATTACAGTTGCTATGTTCCAAGAACTTTCACCGCAGCAATTAAGCCAAATCTTTGTTGTTGTTTTTTTACATGGTAGGATAAATAGAATTTTTGTTGTAGTTTGTTGCACAACTTCTGGTTTGACAAAAAACCTCATTAACTAAGAAATTATGATTTTAAGTCTGGAACCCAGTTTGTTGCTATGACAACGAAAATTAGTAACAAATCTGAAAAAAACCTCGAAATAAATCATCCATCCAAGTTTGGCTAAAAATCCAAAGGTTATTGATTTGAAACGTTGCCTTCTAATCTTGTGACATCATCAGTTGAAAACATTAATTGTTAACATCTTAAAACCTTAAAAATTTTGACAAAATTTTCACCGCTACTCCTAGTTTATCCACTGAATTACAAAAATCTATACCAAGTATTTCACTTGATAGGGAGTTTAAATGTTTTATTTAGTCTTTTTGTTTTTTTTTTCTTGAGAATGAAACGCATTCAAATTTGTCTGTTTTGCTCAGATAAAAACAGTGGATTCGATAATCAAGCGATGCCAAGCTACAGGAGACCCTCACTATACAACTTATGACGGGTAAGTTTCCAAACAACTAGGAGTTTTGAAACACAACTTCCTTCCGCGACATGCCCAGGGCATTTGACACCCTTTAATGTAGTTGAACAGAAAGGGAAGAGGGAGGGGAGGGGAGGGGAGAGAAGGGAGTAGTGTTGATTACACCATACATGCGGTGCTATTCTATCAAACTTCATGAATTGGTACTTGAAACGATCTAGCAAAAAGTCAATTTGCGATGTTTCAAAATTTGTTCGCTCTTTTAATTTTGAAACAAGCAGCTTTACCGGTCATTACGATGAGCAGCCAATCAGAACGCGCGTACTATCCTTGCCAAATAATAAAGCTTTATAGATAACTGTCTTAGATAAATAATTGCGAACGTTGTGTAAAGGAAAGATATATGCTAAATAGTATTATTTGGTTTTATTTTTTATCTCATACGCTATCTCATTTTAGAAAATACTACAATTACATGGGGACCGGCGACTTTAGATTCAGCAGAAATTTAGGACGTCACTTCGAGGTATTGTAGCATAGTAATAAAAATGATTGAACTAAAAAGAAATACTTTAGTTTACTTATGAAGGTTTTGTTCCATTTCTAAAGTTTAGCCAATCAGATCAACGGTTTAGCGTACCGTAAATGATCTAATAAACACCCGGGGCGTTTAATAAATTTTAGCGGTTCTGCAAGGGGCGTTTAATAGATACGAGGCATTTAATAGAGAGAGGCGTTTATTTCATTTCTATGAATTTATTGTAAAACAAAACAAAATAAAACTTAGACTTTGGTGTGTATCAAGTCCAAAAATCGACCGACGGTGTTAATCAGAATTTGGCAGGGCATGTATCTATTGAGCTATCAACTGAGTGCTTGCTGGTTTTCTAGCCGCCTCAGAAACAAACTCTTTCATTGTTAAAGTTTGTGGAAAGCGAAAACGTGAAGTTGGTCTTGTTGTTCCTGGATGTTTTCAAGCTAGAACAAAGCGAAAGAAAGTTGCCGACATGTTGAACACAGAAATCAAA
>JAOBAT010125953.1:397-12897 GCA_026413305.1 Hydrozoanthus tunicans
GGGGGGAGGGAGTTGGGCAAGGGGTCAAAAGCTATATCAGCAGAGTTGTAGAGCTTCCTAGAAATAAGAACCTATTAAGAACCTAATGACCCTAGATTTTTGTTTTACACCTTTTATGCAAGAACCTGTTTAGTCTAACTGGAAAAAACACAGGTTCTTACTCGCGGGGATTTACTGTATTCCAGTTTAATTATTCAGCCCCGTCATTATTAACACTGTCATTAAACGCTTACAATTCAAGTGAAGTGAAAAAACTCTCATGTCTGGCAAGAATCAAACGCGTAACGTAGTTTCAACACCTAAAATTTTTTGCTTTTTGACGGTGATCCTCTGAATAACAGTGTTTTAAATTTATGGGTAACTTTGAATTATGTATGTTTTAACCTGGCGCTTGTAAAATGCAATTGTGTGTTTCAGTGTGAAAGCATTGGCTGTTACTACGTAAGGAAAGTGTATCTATTGATACAATCGCTCTTTCGGCCAACTCATCACAACAAATCTGTTTGGTTTTAAGTTGTTCTTTATAATTATTATTTTATAAAAGAAATGAACCTTATCTAGCTTCCGCGCTGAGGTGCGTTTAGGAGAAATCGAGAGCAGACGAGTGCAAACATAAGATCCAAGGTCGAGTGTTTGTGCCTTCTCGAGATTTCTCCCAAACGCACCGAAGTTTGCATTACTCCCAGTGCAAACACCGTAGCCGTGTTTCTTTTCTTAAACACAGAAGACGACGTTTCCCAAGACTTTCTACAATTTGTGGTAGAAAAAAAAAGCTTAGGGAAAGAAAAATTCGTTCCACGAGGTTCCAATAATCAAACTCTGATAAAAGTGACCGAGAAAACTGGTTCTGAACTTAATACTTGTGACAATGATAACGTTCATGACAACGATATTTGTATTGGTTTAATTAACTCAGCAATAACGTATACCTGGGAAGCGAAAAAGCAGTCTCGAAGAAACCGCGCAACTACGAATATCGTCCATTTTACAAGAGCCAACTTGAAAGGTAATATTCATTCTGTAGTCAAAATGAAGCTCAGCGGACGGCCCTGCAAAACCCTCAATTGATGCACAACTGTTAGGCTGATCTTTGCTTTTGACACAAATGTTGTGACTCTTGTCTGGCAGCATTGTCACATTTCCCGAGGATATAAGAAGTTCAGCCCGGTCAATAATCGTCCCATGGTAACTAGAAGTTAAGAGTTATAGTAAATAAGTTTTGTTTAATATGTTAACATGTGGACATAATCGTCGTCTTGCGGAATAATATTATAATCTCCAGTAATCGCTTTAGAACCTTTCCTCAAATTGGAGACTTAGTTTAGGAGTTTTCATTTGATATTTCACTTTTTTTCAAGTCATGCTTTTCGCTCTTTTATTTGTGTTGATTTCATAAGTGTATCGTTACAATGAACGAGTTAGGAAACGAGCACATTGCTTTAGTTTGGAAAAGCTGACAAAACGACTTTGAAAAAAACGTAAAACATTTACTTCTTTTATTGTAATTACCTTGAAACCATCCGAATCAGGTAGTATTTTGCGGTAGACACACTTTTCCATTTTAATAGAACGAAGATTGATCCTACCGCCTCTGCTGTGATACTGGTTGGAGGCTTCAACGAAGCTGTTTGATTATGAAAAAAAAATAATGAAACAAAATTTAATTTCTACGCAGAAAATTGGATGTCAGATCTCTGCAAAGCTTGACAAGTTTTTTTTATTTTCAATGTGTTTGAAGTAGTAAAGCAACCATTTTCCAGCAAAGAGGACATCGGTTTGTAAAACAACATATCATTTTTGATTTAGCTCAATTAAGGACACACAGGAGGCTTTTAACATTTTTTTTTCAAATATCATCATTTTTTTATTTTTGGATATGTGGAACAGCTTATTCAAAAACCCCATTTTGGAACGTAGTTTAGTTTTTGAGTTATAGCGAAAAACGTAACTTGGCCAACTGAGACGAGGTGTGAAAGCGTTGACAGTGTCTGTAGTAGAGCATAGTTCCAGCCACAATAATGCACTGAACTGTCAAAAAAAAAAACTGATAGATGAAAACATGCTGAAAACATTGGCAGTCAAAATTTTAGCAAAATTTGAGCTAAACTGCTCCACAGTGCCTTTGCAACACCATACACAAAGTTAGTTTAATCCAAACAAGTAAAAAAAGGAAATGAAAAATAGAAATAAGCTACCAGCATATCCTTCGAAAGTGTCGCACGGTTTTCCTCCTTTGAAAGCCAGTCAAAGTTAGTTTAGTTCAAAAAAAAAAAAAAAAAAAGAAAGAAAAAAGAAAAAAGGGAAAAGAAAAGTAGAAGTAAGCTACCAGCACATTCTCGGAAAGCGTCGCTCGGTTTTTCCTTCTTTGAAAGCCCGTTAAAGTTAGTTAAGTAAAAAAAAAACAAAAAAAAAACTAAACAACACAAAAAAAACAAAAAAGAAAAAAAGGGAAAAAAAAAGAATTAAGCTACCTGCACATTCTTGGAAAGTGTCGCACGGTTTCTCCTCCTTTGAAAGCCCGTCACAGGGAAGCCCGCCATTACTTGGTGGAGGATTATTGCAGGTTCGAGATCGTGTTTGGTTTCCTTCACCACAAACTGCGCTACACTCGCTCCAGTCGCTCCAGGCGCTCCAATTACCGTCAACTAAGGATAAAGTTAGTTTTAAAGGGATACATATAACTCTAAAGCTCAGTCCCTACATGTTCTTGCCCAGTGAAAGTCTGACTCACTATGTTGCTTCCACTTATTATCTTCTGGTTAATATTCATTTCATACGTTAAAATATCTAGTGTTTTAAACTCACAAACAATGGAAGTGCTTGTTTCATTATGTTGTCATGTACATTCCATATTCCTTATGGTGTATATTTGCTCCAACTGAGAACACTTTTGATCATTCGCTAAAGAAATATAAACTATGTTGTGCTAAACTAGAGTGAAGTTTCTCTTAGCAACAATTATGGAATCCAGGCTACATTTGAAACCAGGTCCGAATACTAAACAATGGAGTTCAGGTATATCTATTATAATAAGAACTGATTAATGTTCAAAAATTTTACCTGGCAAGCGGAAAAGGATTTTTGATGAAAGTGCGCAGCTGCGTATATCGTTTATTTTGCATGAACCAACTTGAAAAGTCACGTTTAGTCGGTTGTTGAAGCGAAGCTCCATGGACAGTCCAGAATAACCCCCAACCGATGTACAACTGCCTGGGTGGTCTCTGTTTTTGATGCACGTAATGTACGTGATGTTTGACAGCATTGTCAGGCTTCCCGTTGAAACAACCTGTTCCCCCCTGTCAACTATGTTACCATAGTATCTAAAAGCGACAATCATGAACAAAAAATACCATTTTGAGTAATCAACAGCTAAAAGAGTTTTTTATGAAACAACAAAGTTTATTCTTCGGTTTACCAATAAGCGTTTCAAAACTTTGACATTAAATTACACTAGATTTGTGCGTAGTTTGGAAAGTGTGACCCTAAATATGCAAATTGTGTGTACGATTTGTCGCAAGGTTGTTAAAATCGTTGTCTATTTGGAGGAAATGAACAAACTTCTGCAATTATTAAACAGACAAAAGCAAATTATAATTTTGCTTTATATTTTCATCATTACTAAATTGGTGTAAAGTGACATGTCATCTATAGGTACATCGAGTAAAAACACTTTGATGAGTTCTTATTGAAAATGCCAAAATTGTATGCAGTTAAAACTACGAATATAGTTTTGAATAGGTTTAGCGCTAAGAGCAATCAAGCAATAATGTTAAAACTTATTTTCAAACTTATTTTTTGTTTTTTATTTTAAAACTTATCAACCAAAAACTTATTTTACTGACGTGTAGGGAACAACACATGGAACAAAAAAACAAAAAAGATTACGCGTAAACAGATCACAAAAAATGAAATAGCTAGTTTTCCCAAGTCACGGTTGTCGACTCTATAACAAAAAGGAAGTAGTTTATATGCTCGATGATGTTCGAGGTTTAAATCATTTGTCACATGAAAACATTTGGGGTTAACTGTTAATTTAGTATTGAATTTTTCTTATATCTTGTTGGAGCACGCGGGGGCCTCATAAGGTTTTTGTTATCAAACGGTATGATAAGACGTGATCATCGATTTGGGACGCCTCTTTCACTTCTACTTTTGAAAAATAAAATTGGATCTCTGCGTTGGTCAACGCTAGGCAACTCTGGATAAAGAGATGTAGAGCTTACCCCATACAGAAACTTTCTAAGCCTTTCTAATACGAAAAATATATAGTTCAACTGTTACCCAGGACCAAAAACCTAAATAATGATGAAACGAAGATAAAAAAAACCTATTTGACTCGTGTTCCTCTTGTGTGTCAATACGTACCCTGAAGCCATTCGAATTAGGTAGTATTTTATACCAGGAACACTGTTCCATTTTAGAAGAATGAAGTTTTGGCCTGCCGCCTCAGCTACGATGCTCGTTGGGGCGTTAACAGACGCTGTTGAGGATGTCAGTATTTTAGAAATTCGCTGTAGATTATTTTTTATTATTTGACATTTGAAAAAGAGGGAATTGAAGTAGTAAAAAAACATGTCTTACAAAGAAAACCATTTGAATAATAAAGGCACGAAAAGTACAGATGGCGTAAACCACCCGGCCAAGTCAGACTTCTATCTTGATCAATTATTTAGATTGCAGAGTAACCAAATTTATAACAGTATGTATTTTTTATAAATAGAAACATCTCTCGTAGTTGGCTCACTGCTGCACTGATGAGAAGCAATCAAGAGAAATGCGTGTCGGCAGATCGGACTATGACAAACATATATACATAAACTTGCCTTGGCATTCCTGAAATGTATTGCATTGCCTTATATCACTTGATTTCCCATCGCACTGAAGTCCACCGTTAGTCGGCGGAGGGTTGCTGCAGCTCCTAGAACGCGTCTGTATTCCCTCACCACACTGTTCACTGCACTCGCCCCAGTCACTCCAGTTGCTCCAGTTACCATTCACTGAAGGCAAGAATCTTTAACATGAGAATCTTTGAAAACGAGTTCTCCTGATTGAAGAAGAGCACAAGCACGTTTTGTGCTGTAGTTACAGTCACAACATAACCACGTCAGAACCACAACTTAACTCAAGCTAAGTGGACACCAAAATGGTCATATCTTTCATTTAGTTTTTCAGACATTTTTGACTCAAGGAATTGCGGGGAACACGCAATAGGGTGTTGAAGCAAAGTGGGCACCTCCTAGTTGTTTATAAATTTTACTGAAGTCTGACCGGGAACGAACTAGGTCTCCTCGCAAGACAGACTTGCGCTTTACGAACTGAGCTAACCAGGGGGAGGGTAGTATCGTAGTAGCGATAGCCCGCAAAAGCATTGTAACAGCCGTAAACCAATAATCAAGTCAGCTTTTTTCGACTATAACCAAAAACAGCAGTTAAAAAAATCGCTTTTTTGCCACAAGCCACGAGCTACTCAACGTATTAGCACCGTAAGACTTGAATACGGCAAAAACATATTTTTATTCAATAATATTACCGTGGTACAAGAAAACATTATCTTAATGTTTGAGATGGTCATTTTTCCACACAAAAGAATTGTGCTTAAGTTGGTGTGTTAGTAGGGAGTTAGCTCAAGATGTGTTGCATTGTACCCTAAAACAGCTGAAAACTTGGTTTGCCCTACCGGCCCCGTTCTTGATGTAAACTTTCAAAATTATATTTTACCAAAAACGAGGCTCGTAGGACTGATTTTAATGTAGACAAAATGAAATTAAAATGGCCGCTATTTCTGCATAGGGTCTATTCAATCCATTTCTAAACCATCGGGTAACGTTAAGTTAAGTTTAATCATCTTAATTCTCGAAAAACACCAACATAGTTTCCATTACCTGCACAAGAAATGTTTTCATTGCAGGAAAGGGTATCGATCGTTGGACCCTTGCAGATGAGAGCGGACGCTTCTTCTCCCGCAAAGATGCACTCTCTCCTCCTCACTCGGGTACCGTTCCCACATGTTTTGGAACAGACGGACCACTGACTCCAGGGGCCAAAAACACTGTCATCTGTAACAATGAAAATAAATAGTTTATTAGTTATAGTCGCTAATCAATAAACCCAATTAATCTACATGCAATGTTGCGTGTCAAATATATGCTTGAAATTGTAGATGGCTAACAATTTGTATTCTTAGTGCTTTTTTACGGAGTTCTTACATTTAATGAAGTTCGTTAAACTGCTAAATAGAGATCGAAACGACCGCGCTAAAATTCAGTGGCTAGCAGCCACCTTAAGATGGCAAGAATAAAAGAAATAGCACTTTACAAAATAAGATGAACCACATACCAACTCAACGTGTTCAAAGGAGGCCTTAGTTAAAAAGATAATCGTAATTTGTCCTGCTCGTTGTTGGTCCTTATGGTATACTTACTGGATTTTAACTGAATTTAGCTAATTGCAACCATGGAAGCAAGATTAAGATCAGTTGATGAACCCATGGAAGCCTTTTCAGTTCGTGTTTACCAAACAACGCGTGCAAAGGTTTTAGTTTCTAGTTTCTGGACTTTGTCACAAAAAGTACGAAAAACTATGCTAGACAATCTATGTACGAAGAATCTGACTAAGTGTTGTGCAGAAATACCTGGACAACGTTTCGTGTTGCATTCTTCTCGTTCTAAAGGCGTTTCACCAACACAGGGCACTGGTACTATATTGTCAGATCGCTGCTTACACAACTTCTTACGAACACGTATGCCACCGCCACATGTCACACTACAATCTCCCCACGGAGCCCACTGACCCCACTGGCTTAAAACTGAAAAGAAACAAGTATAGAAGTTCTTCTAACTCAATCATTAGTTGAAATTATGTCACTATCTATCGCAAATGGTGTGACAGAACTGGTCTCTGTACACTCCATCTAGACCAGGTGGTAGATAGTGCCATTGAGATCCAATTTGGCGTCTACTTTTTCCGATTTTCAGTTGTTTCTTAGGAAAAATCGAAGCTTGTATGGTATTCGTACAACACTCATATTGATTTTAGAAGAAGCTAACTTGTATACTATAACAAATGCTGAAATGCGATTGGTCAAGTCATTCTATGAACATCTGATATAAATCAGCAAGTGTTCTAATTATTTTTTTAGAACCCTCTCGAGGTCAAACAACAAAACTGCAGCATTTTTCAAAAAGATAAAAGATGAGCAGTAGGCGGAATTCGTTAAGCAACATAGAAGAACCCTGCAGTCTTCAAAGTCATCAAAGCCGCAAGCCTTAAAAGTTTTCAAACTTCAGTTATTGAAAAAATTTGATCATGTTTTTTTTGCTTAGTGTAGAAGATTTTACACCGTTACTTCAAATTTCCACTTTCTTTAAACTACAAATACAGTAAGACTTATAAGTACTTTGATTGGGCATGAACAATATTACAACTAAAATTCCTAAAAGAATTTAATTTAGGGAGATAGGAGATTTAGGATTCATATTAGTACAAGGCCATATGTAGTTTTTCACCAGTCATGCTTACTTGTCTCACATCTCTCTCCGCCGTATCCCACTGCACAAGAACACGTGTAGTTGTTCACTCGATCCGTACACGTTCCGCCATTCTGACACGGATTTGGGGTGCAGTCATCGATGTTTGTTTGACAGTTAGAACCAGAAAATCCTACTGCACAAGAACACGTGTAGCTGTTCTTGCCGTCCGTACATGATCCGCTATTTTTACACGGATTAGGAGAGCAGTCGTCGATGTCTGTTTGACAGTTAGTACCAGTGTATCCCGCAGCACAGGAACAAGTGTAGCTATTTACTCCATCGGTACATGTTCCACCATTCTGGCAAGGATTAGGGAAGCAGTCGTCGATGTTTGTTTGACAATTAGGCCCAGAGTATCCCACTGCACAGGAACACGTGTAGCTGTTCACGCCGTCCGTACATGATCCGCCATTTTGACACGGATTAGGGGAGCAGTCATCGATACCTTTGGGGAAAAAAGGTTTTTTTCTTGGGAGTACAACTTTAAAATAATCAGTTGATAATGATTTCAATTTGTAAAAATAAATTGTCAAAAAGCAAGCTAGCGTGCTTCAAAAAACGTAAATTAGTTTCAATTTAAACAATCCTAATGTAAAGAGTTCATTGAACAAGCTCAGCTGTGGAGGTCAAATCAAGCATCTCTAGTTTCGTCGTTACCCTTTGTATTCGCAAACGATATAGCTCGACAAAGTGAAATTAGGAAAACGAAAGTTACAAATATCTTACCTGGAGGAACAATAAACTTATCCCAAATTGAAAAAACACACGAGCTAAGTTGAGAGTTCCTGCATGAGCCGACTCGAAACGTCAAATGGTCGTTGTTGTCGAATTTAAGCTTCAATTCGTAACCCGCTTGTCTAAAGCTTTGAATCGATAAACACGACACGCCTCTGTTTATGTTGCTGACACACAAGCTGTAGTTTTGACCACGATGAGATTGTAGGAGGTTCTGTATAGGAACAACCACTTCCTTTCCGTCCACAGGAGATCTAAAACGTAAATGCACAATTGTTTGTTTTTAAATGTAATTTTTTATTTTAACCCTGTTCAGACTGAGCTTTTTTAGGGTTCCTCAGACTCGGAGAAGGGGGGGGGGGGAACAAACTGCGGCTGCAATTCAGGAACTATTAAAGATAATGCAATGATTTTTGGCAACGTCCACATAATCGGATACTCGTTTATTTTTTGTAACAAAATACTGATTTTTTGGTGGGGGCAAAATGACGTCATAATGGCGTCATTTGTATTTAAATATGCGGACAGCAGAATGACAGACAGAGAAGCTGAAAAGCGAAAATGCTGTATAATATCCCGTTTTCCTTTCTAAATGATAGAGAAATATTGTAAAATAACCCGTTTTCCTCTCTAAATAAAAGATAATAGAACCTTCTTATTTGCCTTCATACACTTATCAGAAGAATTTTTATGAACATAAAAAATCGAGGGGGGAGGGAGTGGGCCATAAATACGGTTGCATGCATTAAATCATTAGATTGCCACAGATAAAAATAAAACTTACAAGGCAAGTACTGCTGCACTCTGTGGATCTGAAAATTCTGTGATTTTGCAAATGACGTCGTTTTGACGTCATTTTGCCGTCATCTGGTAGCTGTTTCGCAATTTTTCGATATATTGCGAAAAAGTGATGTATAAATCTAATAACTGTACATCGATTAGCAATTCAGGAAACAAATTGAAATTATTTTTCAAAAATAAGATTAGGTGCCAATCAACACACAATTGCTTGAAAAAAATCGTTGAAATTAGTAAGTATCTTTTTTTTGGTAAAACATGGCTTGAAAATGATAGTTGCCATTGCAACACAAACCAAGTTAATTAGGTTCGAGAACAACCATCTTCTTCCCTGATAAATTTTGTGAAAAGTCATTAAATCTGGTTGCTTTACCTGCAGTAGTCTAAAAGTTATGAGTGACTGAATTTGGTGCGGGTTGCTTCCTACTCCCCAGTCTGAATGGGGTTAAGGTTGTTTTAAACTTCTTTTCCCAGTAATTACTTTTTTTCGTGACTTTCTTAATCTAATACTTCTTGGTTGTTTCAGGGTTTAAGCAAATTCTGCAAACCTGTTCCTAAAGATTTAGCCCTTTTTTTTGTACAATAAAACATTGCGGTGTAAAGCAAGGTCTAAGAACTATTTCAATGTCACTGTCAATGCCTCTTTTTTGGCATCAATAATCACTTTGTTGCCGTCAAACATTTTGTTATGTTTGTTATTCATCCAATAGCTTTTATGTTTCATTTGTTGTTACAGCAATCATTGGTAGCGTTCTAATTTGTAACTATTTAACACTTATACTATTTCAATTGATGTGATTAGTAGCTGAACATGTAGATATTAGATACTAGATATTATATTCATTAAGCCACTATCCACCGAAATAAAAAAGCAAGGCAACTTGTCTATAGAAATTTCCTTCAAGGAAACGAAAGATATTTAAGAAAAGAAAAAAAAACTTTGCTTACTTGAATCACTGTGCGTGTCGAGATTTGGCGTGATCAGCCTAACATATATAACAAACGTGTTTTGACAGTTTGTCAACTACACAGTGTCGGAAATGGCGTAAAATAGAGACATTATTCAGGCTGTCTTAAACATCTCGTGTTTTTAGAGCAAAATTTTTCGGTATCGTGATACGAAACGGACGCGAAGCGACTGCTTCCATCCGTCGTTTTGGCGGTCAATATTTTCTAAACCAATCAAATCGCGCGTAGCCGCGCCGGTATACCCTAGTTTTGGTTGTTTAAGCTCGTTCTTTCTAGTAGCTATGTTTAATGGTACGATGTTTACCTGATGCTAATGGCGTAGAACTTTACTCCAAGTTGAGGCTGCCATGACATTATGATGAAGTTTGCTTCTTCCCGGGACTTAGCATCAATCAACGAAGGTGGAAATAATGGTTCTACAATTAAACCGACTTTAATGAGCATAAAAACAATGTTACTGCTGTTATTACCAGACTCCTAGAGCTAACGCTAAACAGTCCTGGGTTCTACCGAGAGTTCTCGGAACTTGCCGCTATTTTTCATTTTGAATTTGCTTTGATGTTACTGGACTTATACTGCTACTGTTCCTTTTCTCCTGTTGAAATTATTGGATTCATTTTTTTTTAATATCCTTACATGTGTAAGTAGAACATTTAATTCGAACATTGTTTTATTTCGACCTCATTCAAGTAAGTTTTTAATTATTTTTGTAGCGAATCCTATAACCAAAGACTTCGGAAATGAAAGATCTCGACTAAGGACCAAAGAAAACGTCTCGTAACTTGCCGGACGGCACAAGTGCCTTATTAAGAGCACACAACACATGCACCGTGTTTTGAATGCAATGATGTGTAAATAATTTGTTAGATTATCCGGATGTTACCAGAAGGAGGCCCTTCAAGGTCAATTAAAAATAGTTTTTATGCTTTTTCGGTTCTCTAAAATTAGCGTCCGCGTTTTTCGTATTATTTCTTTTATCAATAACGTATTTACTGAAGATTAAGACTTCCAAATTTTGACAAGCAATAGAAAGGTTTGAATTGTTTTCAAACACGGCATCTTTGATTTGCTGATCACTTTGATGCGATTTTCGAACCCACTGTATTCTGCTTACATAATTGGCGAGTAAGTCATAAACAATTTTCATACCGTATTGAGTCCAGCTTGAAAAGGCACAGCTGCTGCCATCGATTGTTTTGGCTCTACACGCACCCACACGGAACTTTAGTACGTCATTGTTTTTGAAGTAAAGTTTTAGTTGCGTTTTACCGCTACCATATCCGGGTATTGAAGAACACGACACTTGGAAATTGGCGTTGCTTATACAAACTTGGAACAAAGAACTCTGGAGAAGCAAAAGTTTGTCCACAGCAACCAGTTCAGTATAGTTTCCACTTGCGGATCTGGAAGAGATTCCAACAGTAACTTTAAAATTTTTATCTGTTTTAAGTTTTTGCTTGAGTTTTGTTCATAAGTAATTATATGTAAACACTCAATACACAATAGAAAAAACCCTGTAACGTTAAGTTGCATTAAAGTATTAGTTTTTATGAAGTTTTTGAACAAAACTGATAAACCCAGAAAGGTGAAAGCTGGTGCAACGTAACCAACTCATTGAAGTTCCTAAATCTGGTAGTAGAAGAGATTCCAGCCACAGTTTTAACATTAGACTTTTTTTATTGTTTTGAAAAATCTTTAAAAATCAAGATTTTCCTAAAGTAACTTGAGTATACAATAAACAGCAGTAATGAAAACGCTAACGTTAAACTAAGTTGCATAGAAACTTTGTTTTTAATGAACTATCTGCTGGTAGTATTCATAATCCGATAAATTCCGCATACTAGCGTTTGAGTGGTGGAACAAGACTGCAGAAGGGCATAGTGCTAGCCAGATTTGTTTTACACAAAAGAGAAAACTGAAAGAAAAGAATGACACGAAGTCTTATTACGCAAATATGATGTGCAAGATCTGAAGCTGAGAAAAAAAGGATTTAGCAAGGGAAACAGTTTATAAACAAATCAATCAATGAGAGAGCGTCATAGAGTGTTGCCCAAGGCATAGAAAAGCCGAATTTATAACAGATATACAAGCAGAAATGTTATTTTTTAGCAGTTCGATAAACAGCATTGTTTAACCCAATTCAGACTGGGCTTTTTTGGGCTTCCCTGGACTGGGGGGGAAGGGGGCGTCAAACGCTCCCCCCCCCCCCTCCGTAACTCCAAGACAATTAAAGTTGCAGTTACCAAACTTGGCAGGTAGGTAGAAGTTAATAAGCATATAATTTTGGTATTGTCTTGGTTCTCGTATTTTTTCACCATGACGTCATAATGTCGTCATAATAGTAAAAACCCTCGTTTTATGGAAAACTTTAATACACTGCTGCTTTTACTTTATAGTTTTGTTTTATATCACGAAAGTAATTAGTTTGCCATACATGTAAATGATATTGACTTATGGCGACACGTGATG
>JAOBAT010125964.1:0-15462 GCA_026413305.1 Hydrozoanthus tunicans
GGGGGTACTTCGGGGTCAAAAGGGTAAAGATGACCGTCGGAAAAGTTCCAAAAAAACCCTAAAAAATTCCAAGCAATAAAAAAATTCCCCCTAAAAATACCTCTCGGTTTTAAAATTACCCTAAAAAAACAATTTTGCCTTGACAGCTAGCAGACCGGCGCAAAGCTCCTCGTGATATGCAGCGAAAAAAGGCGCGCCGGTATTAGAACGTTCGTCGAAGGACTTTTTTCTTAACGTTTTTTCAGTATGTACGTTTGCTAAAACACGGGACTGCAAGCAGTCCAACAGCTTGGGGTATTCTAACCCTAAAAAATACCAGACTCTTGGTTTACCAAAGAATTTCTTTTAACAATCCCTAAAAAATACCGGCCCGAGAATTTTAACCCCTAAAAAATACGACGGTCAAACCTACCACCCCCATATAGGGATACCCCCCCCCCCCTTCCCCGGGCATATTCGTTAACGCACTCTTATTTGATAGATTTGGCAAATACAACGCGACGATAGCGTGACTTCTTTTTACGTGCGCGCGCGCAGCTCGAGGTCCTGAGACGTTTCAATGTACGCGTCGCGCACATTGTGTTTCAGGACGGGATTTTGATGTTTTCGCGTTGCGCTCACAACGTGACGTATTCCTCAACCTCAGATGTGCGCACGCGCGTAAACAGAAGTCACGTTGTGGTCGCGTTGTGTTTGCTAAATCAATTTATTGATTCGAAACAAAAAAAGTCAACCTATGTCGAGGGTTTCTCTTTCCTTCCCTCAGGATTCAACCTTTTCCGCAATCTTTTGTCACGCTTTCTACCACGGTTTCCATCACGCTCGCGATTGCGCTTGTGGTTGTTGCATACTCCGTATAAGCGTAGAGTCCACCGTTTCATACGTCCGATGTAACCTTTTGTATCTGACACAGTCAGGTCCCACAAGCCATCAGGGCTCTCCCCCCAAGAGAACACTGTCATAAACGACCAATGCAAACCATTCGGCGACAAATCTTTTTTTCTCGGCTCTAGTAGTTCAGATCTAGTCCCGGCTGGTGATGTTAAGGTCACTCTGAGTGAACCACGATAGGGGTGTGACAGTCTCACAAAAACTCTCACATGTTCCAAATTGGTCACGCACTTTTTTTGGGTTAAACAACCAGTTGAATTTATGCTAAGTGTTATGTTTCCATTTCTGGAAATATCCTTGTGTGGGAAAAACCTCTGGGTATTTTTACACATATTCTGTTTCTTGCTTGTTCTCCAAGTTTTACTAGTAGCGAGATTGACCAAGGCGGTTGTATCAAGAACACCGAAGCCGTATTTATGGTTTACATGAAAACCAGCCCCGTTTGTTTGCCAGTCCGAATCTAATGGATCCGTCTTTCTTGAGGTGTTGACTATGAGGTACTGCAAATCCCGCCACGATACCTTGGGATTGGCTTCGAGAACCAGTGCAAATATACCTGTAAGAAAACAAATTACAAAATAACATATATTGGTGAACGAATATCGTTCGTTGATCGAGAGCGTTAGAAAACCATGTCTGTAAGAGAGGGCATAGACACACTTTTAACTGTTGGTTGTTTCTATAAAAGCAATATATAGAACGCATGATATTTCCTAAGTCTATGTATTTTGACGGCTTGGTTTGGTTCCTGGTGCCGGTCTTAAAATAACTGAGGAGAAGTCCTGGTCTTTGCATCTGCAAACGGTTAGACCTTTACGTCTTCTAGGATAAGGTCGTTAAACCTCCCGGGTGGCGACCTCGAAGGGGACTTCGAGTCCTAATGTCTGTTCCTTGCGCCAAAAAACAGAAAGCTTGAGACTAATGAGGTAATGAAAAGAACCGCTCCGGAACAATTTTTCCACGAGCAAGCAAAAAAAAAACATTCCTACCGCCTCCCCCACCGCCTCCCCTACCGTCTCCCCTACCGTCTTAACCCTTTCAGTCTCAATGAATTATCAGCGTCCAGTTGCTCCTTACACAACGAATACAGATTAAGACATTTGATACTGAAAAAAGGATAAATGATCAAACAAAGCAACCTGCTGAAGGTGAAAAGCCAAATTCTCCTAAACTTGTTCCATGCAAAGTATGAGGTCTAGTTGGGAGAATTTATTGGTACATGCAACTGGAACTGAAAAGGTTAAACCAAGCCAACTTAGGTTGTTCGGCAGCGCAGGAGCCAAGCGGCGACTTGGGTGTTCGACTCGTAATCCTAAGGTCCTGAGTTCGAGCCCCAGTCAGACCATGCAAAGTGTTGTTTCCTTGAGCTAGGCACTTTACCTGATTTGTTCCAGCCGACTCAGCTGTATAAATGAATACAAGGGGTACTTCGGGATCAAAAGGGTAGGGATGACCGTCGGAAAAGTCCCAAAAATACCCTAAAAAATACCAAGGGGTAAAAACAATTTCCCCCTAAGAAATATCTCTCGGTTATAAAATTACCCTAAAAAGTACCAGTTTTTCCTTGATAGCTGGCGGATCAGCGCAAAGTTATACGATACGCTGTGCATAAAGGCGCGCGCCGCGTAATGGAACGTTTGCCAAAGGACTTTTTTTAACTTGTTATTCAGTATGCACATTTACTACTGAAACACGGGACTGCAAGCCGTCCAATAGCTTGGGGTTTTTCAACCCTAAAAAATACCAGACTCTTGGCATACCACAGGACTTGATTTAACAACCCCTAAAAAATACCGGAGTGACAATTTTAACCCCTAAAAATACGACGGTCATACTTACCAACCCAATATAGGGTTACCCCCCCCCCCCCGGATTAGTCTCCTGTCCAGGGTGAGTCAAATATTCCCATCCGCTTAATTTAACACTGCGGAAACCGAAGATAAGCGCCGGAATGGTGGGCAACTTATTGCACTAAGCTTGAGAAAAGATTCAGGTTTTTTTAACCAAGATAAAGGAAGACAAAATCGTGCTCTCCTCAATTTTTGTTCAAAGTTGTTGAAATCGATGACAAACCTGCAGCAACTGGCGAAGCAGCTGACGAGCCCGTGTGATGCTTTGTACAGCGGCCATGCAAGTCAGTGGTGACGATCGGTTTGTCTGCCGTGCCTCCGCTACTGTAGGTGACGGCGAGAGTTGCAGGGCAGCGCTCGGCGTACCAGGGAGATCTTCCGTGATTGTCCACTGCCCCGATCGCTATAGTGAAAACACTCGTGACGTACCCGTCGCAGCTACAATAATCGTACAAACGACCGCCATTACCCGAGGCAAACACGAATATTGAGCCAAGGCCGCCCCTCCCTTTGTTAATTCCTGAAATGAATTTAGGAAATGAAAAAAAAACATAAGAAAAGCCAATAACAAGTAAACGATTGCACAAAAGCACCAGGCAACCGTGTTGCCACGGAGACCAGCCAGAAATCCAAGGGTTTCGTTTGAGACCAGGCGCGGGATGGCTGTTTGACATTTAACGGTCGATAGTTCACACACGAAATAATTATTTTTCAAGTGCGGAAATCGTCAATTGTTCTGTAATGAATGGGACTTCAATAGCGCCAATCACTCAGCCTTTAAATCGGATGAATGAACGATCTTTAAGCGCAGCTCTCTAGAGATATGGGATTCATAAGTACACTCTATTTGGAATCCGTTTAGGAATCAACTTTAAAAACGGACAACTGCAAACTGATACATACTCATTTTAGTTGCCAAATTACTCAAATATTTCATTTTTATGAGCACTTTTTGGCTTCTCTAGAGATCTTCCGTTGTTGAAAAACTTCACATCTTTTTGCTTCGAAAATGAAAAACCAAAAACTACAAAAAAATGCTTTCGATTTCTCAACCAACCATCGCATCACAACATTGCGTCAAGCATGTTGTGTTGCTTCTGTTTGACTTAAGAAGCTCGCTTCCTGTACAAACAAAACGTAATATCCAACTACAGACATGTGCGCATGCGTAAGTACGTTTACGCACAAACAAATTGAGACAGCAGTGAATCACCTTCTTTAAGCGCCTTTTTGGTCAACGGTCCCGGCCCATCAAATGTTCGTCCGTCATCATCTGGTCCCCAGCTGATAGTGTAAATATCGACCAATTCTCTCTTATGGCTGAGAGACGCAGCCTCGACTCCATCTGTTACGTCACCATCGAGCATGCGTACTCCACCAATACGGGCATTGAAAGCCACGCCTACCCCACAGACATTGTTGTTCGCAACAGCGGCCACCTGACCTGCGCATCTGCAACAATACAAAAAGTCTAAGCCAATTTCGTTCCCAGAGTCCGTATTTCTTATGGCCAGCGCCAAGAAAGGGTGCAGTTTTTTGGCGCTGGCCATAAGGAACGCGGGCTCTGGGAACGAGATTGAGTCTAAGCTAAAAGTCAACTACTCATAGCAAAAGGACGGAAGTTTATGGCAAATGACGAACACTCGGGCAAAAGACTCGTTGGCTTGAAAACAATTTTGTTTTCAAGATTTTTGTATCATTTTGAGAACGAGCGAGTCAACAGGTCGTGGGATCTGTTGAGCAACTTCTCAAATTACGAAGTCGATTTTGATTCACGGCTTCAAAAACTAGCCGAGCATCTACCCTAAACTTGTATTAAGTAGCCCTTGTTCTGCTAAAAACGGTTTCACTTGAATATAACCACTTCTTGAAACCCTACAAAGTGACCATTCATTTTCTTTGTCTTCTCAAGTAGATTCTGAAAACGTCCATTGCTTGAACAAATTCTGAAGTTTGTAATGTTGTTGAAAAATGTATGACTTTGAATTTTAAAAACGTAGGAGTCAGGTTAAATAAACATACACGACTAACCTCGTTCCGTGCCTATTGATGTTATAAATTGTATATCTTGGGGACGGGTCAGCGTCGAAACTGTTATAATCGAAGCTAACATTCCGGTCATAGTTGGCCGCGAGGTCTGGGTGCGATTTCTCTATTCCATCGTCCAGAATGCTTACGACGACTCCTCGTCCGGTCAAGTTTTCCTGCCATACTGGTCCAACATTGATATCAAATCCCGCCGGACCTGGAGTTTGACCTGTTTCATGAACAATTTTTGTGCGACTGAATATCGAAGTGAAAACATACATTCCCCTAGTCCTATACAACACTCGTAACACAGGTCCAGCATACTTTTTGATAGCTACCTGCTAATGTGCTTGTCCTCTGCGCGCTGATCGAAAAGACATTTTCTTTAGACGAGGGGGGGGGGGGGAAGAATGTTACGTCGGGCATACAAGGAGTGAGACGATCGTGAGGCGAGGCCGTACGGAGTCTTATCTCGAGTTATACAACTTGCTTTGAATACTCTGTTTCAATTCTATTCTGTTTTCTTAAATGACGAGCGGAATGAGAAGCAAGTGTGACAATGGATTTGTGAAAGGTTGCTGTTCACAGTTCAAGAATTTTTGTAAGGATAAGGGTTCGCGTTTTGACCAAAAGTGCGGGTGTTTTTAGACTACACTTCGGAAGTAAACACAGGATCGCGTTTCGAGACAATTACAAAATTAAGAAGCAGTGTCTATAAACAAACACAAGCGACAAAAACTAGTTTAATCGTGTTAGCAGCTGGTAAAAGGAAAACTCTTTCCTTCGCAAAATGATGAATGGGCGAACTGAGCTCTTTTAAAGCAAAAACTTCTCAAAGATTGAAAAAAAAATCGGTTTTCGAAAGAAACCAGTATGTATATACCAACTAAATGAGTAAATACTGTAACAATCCAGTTTCCACTTCAGCGTTGGTGTCTAGAACTACTCTTACATTTGACCTCGTTGCTGAGTGGCCCAATTTTCAACCGTTCGGGGTAATATTGTGTTTTATCTTGGCTATAACTTTAAAATATAGCGGTAAATTACGGGTGATTTGACCAAGGAAATGTGCACGTGCTATGTCGTTTTTCAAGCTGTTTTCGTCAAATTATCCAAAATTTAGAGATATTTTGAATAATACACAAAGGCAGTACTGCTGGTAGTGTGAGTACTTATGCTATAAAATCACACCATACATTCTGTAACACTCACTTTAGATTTGGCCATACACTTACCAGTGTTGTTGAGGTGCCATTGATCGTGATAAAGGGGATCGGAGAAGCCCCTCTTACGCCTTTTAAATATCTTTTGCTGAGCCGCAAAGGTGACATGTGGTTCACGCATTAATCGTTCCGTGTGTATGGCCAAACTTCGACGCACGCGACCGGCGAGCTTTTTGTGCTCCAGAAAGAAATGACCATCAACCGATCCCACTCGCCCTCTGTTTATAAAGCCGTGCCGTTCGGCCAACATATCGACGTATTTAGCGTCTTTCGGAGTTGCAATCACCCATGAACTAGAGTAAAAACCTTCGTCGGAAATTCGCTGTTCCTTTGCGAAAATTGGACGCCCGATAAATTGACTAATGATAAGAAAAACAATCTGAAAGAACTTAGCAGCCATTCTCTGATTACATTCGTTAGCCTCTCAGAAAGTAAAAATTTTGCAATACATACAATAAAGAGTGTATAAACAAAACAAGGTGTTTCTGTGTGGTCCTGGTTTGCTTGTTTCTGCGGTTCTGGCCGCAGAGGGAAATAACCACCACAAAACAAACCTTTGGTATTTAATCTGCCTGCATGCCACTTCCGGTGACGTGTTTTACTAAGTAGGGGGAGGTCAGGGTCATGTAAGCGGTGCCTAATTAGCAGGTAATCGCCTGCAGGTATCATGAAGGAATTTTTCATGTTCATAATGACCAAGCTTTGAGAAACTGGCAAAGTTTAATGAGAGTTATCCATTTGATTGTCATGTCAAATCTTCAAACACTCTGGTCAAGCACTCTCTCAGCTATAAACCTCTTCTCATCTTTTTTTGCGTCGTTACGTATACAGCCACATGAGTCGAGCTCGCTTCCAACACCAAAACTCGCGCGCGTCAGCCGCAATGTTTACTCACGTCTACAGCTGTCAGAGCGAAAGTGGGTTCTCAAAATTAAAAGCAGACGAAAGGTTTAATGACAATCTCTGAGGACCTATACAATATGTATCAATAACTAAGGAAAATTATCGAGCAAAATACGATACCTTGTTTAACATTTAGGTATTTTAATTCGATCAGGATATGGCATTAATCTTGTTTATGGATTATCAAGCTTAGTTTGGCCAATTTCTATTGTTCTGTCATCAATTATCAGATAAACGTCAGCCTTAATGAGGTTTAAATGAGTGAATGTTGTGGAGTATTGAAAGACAAAACATTATACACGATCTGCAATTGCCACCCTGAAGTGTTTTGCGTAGTCAAGCCCCAGGGGGAGGGAGCACTCTTGGGTTAAAACTGTTGACCGTCGGAAAAGTCCCAAAATTACCCTAAAAATACCAAGGCATAAAAATTTTCCATCGTAAGAAATACCTCTCGGTTTAAAAATTACCCCAAGGAATACCAATTGCAATTGAAATTTAACTTTCCCTGGATAGCAAGCTAGCGGGTCGACACTAAGTTCCCTCGTGTTGTGCCGAACACAAAGGCGCTCACGTAGTCATGTTCGCCGCAAAGAACTTTTGTCTAAACTTTTTCAGTACCCCAACTTTGCTAAAACACGGGACAGCAATCAGTCTATTGCTAACAGCTTCTTGTTTTTCTACCTTAAAAAACACCAGGCTCTTGATTTAACACAGGGTTTCCTTAAACAACCCCTAAAAACACCGGATTGACAATTTTGGCCCCTAAAAATACGATGTTCATACCTACCAGCCCAATATAAGGTTTTACCCCCCCCCCCCCCCGAGCAATGAAGGTATATAAAAACGAAGATTCTACAAGAAATAGCGTACAGTAGTGTCTCTAGATGGCGTATCATAACCCACTCCCCGGCAATGTATCAACACACACAAGGTTTCTTTCTAAGACACACAATGGTTAAGCCGAGAATAGACATTCTTGGCGATTAAAGTGCAGTAAGAGGCCAAACTGTAAGCTGCTCAATTGGGATGCTGTGTAATAACTCCCCCCTTGGTCAGATATATCGATTTACGCATGGAGCAAAAATAGGATTTGCTTTTAAAGTTTTATAAATTTATAAATATTCTCACATTGACCTTTACAAACGTTTTCTAGGTAAAAAAACCCTTAAGCTTGTAGTTTTTATTTTTCAATCAGCTTTTTGTGATACTAATAAACGTTAGCTCAGTAATTGTTATTTTGCAAAATTGTACAAATAAAACAAAACGAAAAGAAAAAAGGGTCACGTTTTGCCACAAACAAGGGGTATGTTTAGAACTTAAAAAAGACCGCATTTCATGGTTTCTTCGGTGATGAAAAGCATTAGATAAAAAGTTGAGATGTGATGATCGATTGTTTCAAGCCATGAACAACATACCGCGACAAATTGATACATAAACAATAAGAAAATTCATTTTTAGTAAAAGCTAATGGGTGACTAAAATTTAAATTTAGCAAATTTAACATTTCGGGTAGCATTTGTGTAATAAAAGTTTCAGGCATTTTTTTAAATCCCAGTAAATTTAGCCGAGGGTCATTGGTGTTAGCTTTTTGGCAACTTTAACCTCAAAATGTTTTTTTTTTAAATTGTTCTTATTTCTATTTGTACACGTGGCTTACGCGCTTTTTTTTTATAAGAACAACTTTATGAGAACAACGAGGCTCAGATTGGCCAAAATTTAAGAACAAGTTAAGAACGAGCTGAGGCTCGGGCTTGATAACTATTTTGAGACTTTACCGAGCTTCGACATTTAACTTATAGCAATACAGAAATGATTTGCAGTTTCTCTCTTTTAATCAGTCGTTGCTTGAAATTATTCGCAGTACATATATACTTGCCCCGAAGTTAGTCCTTCAATTTGTTTTCCAATACATATGTTGAAATAACTTAGGCTTAGTTTTTATTCGATTTAAACCACACTTAGAAGTAAGAACAATTTAAGAACATGTACAATTTGAGGCACAAATCGCCGAAAAATTAAGAAAAATGAGCCTCGGAAAATTTACTGGTTCTTATTAAAAAAAAGCGTGTACTGGCCCTACATTGTTGCAATACGTGTATTGGAAAACGATCGCGCAAACTGCTTGGTGGGTGCATTTTTTATTCATCCTCGCAGATTAATTCATTACATGTTATATTATTATTAAGTTATTGTCTTGATAGGATTTCTAGCGATTATCCCAGAACCGGATCAAAGCTGAGAACTAGCTTTTTATGTTCTATGTTGTTAAGTGTAAGACCAAACCTCAAAAGAATTTTAAAAAAAACAGCTATTTAGCCCAAGACTCAATTTGGCCAATCTGAGCCTCGTTGTTCTTATACTGCATGCAAAAAAAAAGTATACTACAAGGAGTTATTCTATGCTGGTGTTGACGCTATATAAATACTCCGGCTGTTGTATAAATAGTTATCAGACACTGCCGCCAGATGACAGCCGACATTTTCCCGTGTTAGTAACTTCTAGTTCTATGTTTGGAGCCACATGTAATCTGTGAGGCATTTACTTCAAATACCATGACTGGAAGATTTCAACAATATCTGTGAACTTCGTGTCATTCTACAGCAGATGCTATTTTTAGTCAGTTGATCCACTTCCCCCCCGAGGGGGTTACTTCGGGGTCAAAATGGTAGGTCCCCCAAATACCCTAAAAATAACATGGGATAAAAACTTTCCATCCTAAAAATACCTCTCGGTTTTAAAATTACGCCTAAAAAACAACCATTGAAATCTGAGAATTTTCCCTGTGTAGCTAGCGGGTCGGCGTTAAGTCCCCTCTTGTTGCGCTGAACGCGATATGCAGTTAATAAAGGCGCACTGGACTGTCGTGAATTGTAATAAAGTTGTCGTGAACTGTAATAAAATTAGCTGTCGTGAATTGCAATAACACGAGCAGTCACTCTAGCCTGTGAACAGGCTCTTCGGCGAAAATAGTTGGGTAGGGGACTGGGGAGAGGGGAGGGGAAGTTTGGAAACAGACCTCGAGTATTATTCAGGGGAGCTACGCAACAGCACAACAAATAAATCGTCGTTCTAGTTCTATAAAATGTTTCTAAGTTCTACCAGACAAAAGGAGCCAGCAGGAAGAAGCTGCTGAATTTTATATATTGTGTGGAGGACATAATAAACAAATCAAGAACAGCATTGTTCACAACAAGTTAGTGTGATTTTGATATATACTTTACTTGCCTTTCAAAAATTTCTAAAATAACCATCATTTAACCCAATAGCCAGAGCATTTATGCCAAGTGATTTCAAATGTTTGGTCTGGTCCAACAAGCGGGAATACGACGACAACAGTTGACTTTTTGCAACTGTAAACCTTGCCAAACATCCGAGGGAGCAGTTGTTAAATGAGGCTAGCGCTCCTGCCAAAACCAGTGAGAAGAATCGCAAATAAAACATGTTTTTTTAAAACAACTCCTGATGTGCATTCTTTCTGCTCATCTTTCAGTTTCTTCTTCTTAAAAGACGCAAACATCTTTTGAACACATAATCCAAACCCTCCGTAGCCATAACTCATAAGAAGCGGGCGGTGAGAAATCATGTCACGCCTGTCATCGATCGGTAAACGGACCAATCAGCGACGGATACCAGAATCTGGTATCTCGGAACAGTGTTTTGAAAGGAATGTCCACAGGCTCTTCTTCCCTTCCCCTCTCCCCAGTCCCCTTCCCAACTAGTTTCGCCGAAGAGCCTGTTCACATGCTATAACAACTCGAGCAGTCGTGAATTGTAATAACTGTCGTCATGAGTTGCAATAACTTCGTCTTTGGGGCTCGTATTTTGTTAAATGCTTTATATATCATGGGCAATCTGTACTGACATGGTTCTTGGCCGTTTTTCCAACTAAATATTACAAAAAATTCTTATGTTGGCTCTATGTTCTTCCACTTCCTCCTGGCCGCGTCACATATGTAGTGTCTACTAGCAATTCGGACGACGGTCATACCTACCAACCCAATATAGGAAGTACCCCCCCCCCCCCCCCCGGGGCCACTTCCCCGAGTAAGCTGGTTCGACTGTATTCCTTTCTCCAAACTCGCCACATCGAAAGTGTAAGTAACAGCTGCTGAATACTGAGCTTCGAAGTAGCCCTATTTTTATTAAGAAAAACATCCTTGCTCTTGTTGAACTTCCGAAGCTTCAATATCTATTGTCAACCTTTATCACTTACCGGGAAGCCTGTATAGCATGGATTTCCATTGGGTAATACACGCTTTTTAAAAATAACACCTTTATAAGAATAACGAGGCTCAGGTTGGCCAAAATTCAAGAACAATTTAAGAACAAGCTGAGGCTCGGGCTTGATAGCTATTTTGAAACTTTACTGAGATATAGCAAAACAGAAATGATTTGCAGCTTCTCTCTTTTATAAATCGGTCATTGCTTCAAACAATTCGCAGTACGCGTATGCATACTTGCCCCGAAGTTAGTCCTTACAATTTGTTTTCCATCGGCCTTCGGCCTCACGCTCGCTGATAGAGTTTCTCCTACGCGATTTACTCCGCGAGCGAGTACAGCCTCCGGTACCAAGGGTAACCACACTTAAGAACAATTTAAAAACAATTTGAGGCTCAAATAGCCTAAAATTAAGAACAATGAGCCTCGGAAAAATTTACTGGTTCTTGAAAAAAAGCGTGTAGACTACAAGTATTCTGTAGTTTTCCTCTTTACATAGTTTGTCGAAGAGAATTGTCCTAGTTCCAATTCTCTCGCGTCCGCGAACTTGTTTTGCCGGCTTCGACAAGGCTAAAGAGGAAAATATCCTGCCAAAACTAGTGAGAAGAATCGCAAATACATCATGTTTTTTTAAAACAACTCCTGATGTGCATTCTTTCTGCTCATCTTTCAGTTTCTTCTTCTTGAAAGACGCAAACATCTTTTGTCCTCAATAGCCTAGTCGGGGTCATGGTGAGTTTTTCTTTTTGGCTGCGCGAGAAATGGATCGAATAAAACGCAAGCGTTTCTTCAACATCCTTCATTTTTTTGCTCTCGTTCCAATTTTCGCGTAGTGTCCTTCGCAGCCGTCGTGGCTTCCGTTCCCTCATCGTGGGGGAGGGAACGGAAGGCACGACGGCCACGAAGGAGACTATATAGTTTTCGCGCGGCCAAAAAGGCTCGATAGCTACTTGCTTCTTATTATTACAGAAACGACGCAGGCGACAGACCGGAACGGGATCGGTTCGAATGACTCCCGTAGCTTACTTGCAGGCGGTTGGGTGTCAGGGTGGCCGAGCGGTTAGCGCTCGTGCCTCCCACCTCTGTGGACCTGGGATCGAATCCTGGGTTTGCTATGGGCTAAGATTTGTCGATCTTCTTCTGACTCCGAGGGTTTTTCTCCGGGTTCTCCAGTTTTCCTCCCTCCACAAAATCGACTTTCACGCCGAGATCTGTGCCGTCGAGCGATTAAACAAAAGCCACTGGCTTGGGAGAATGGGTAACCACTCCCAGCGTAAAGACGAAAAATAAAGTTGGTTTAGTTTTTGGTATAGTTGGTTTTTAGCGCGGAAAACTCACAAGGAGGCACCGCGTTGATCATCTTGGATTTTGAGGTCGAGTGGTTTTTATTCCATCCCCCCCCCCTCCCTCTCTTCGCACCCAAATCGGCTCGAAGAAACTTCATTCGCGAGAATGAAGCCGAAAGATAATTTCGATGCAAATACAATATCCCAAGACATGCTCTTTCTCAAACTTGTTATAAACATAGCGAGAAAACGCATGAGAGAAATAGCAAAATTCGTATCATACTGTTTTGACAAACGAACACAAGCTATTTCTGCCCGAGTAACTAATAATTGATCATGGAAATCGAAAGATAACTGGATCGTAACCGATGTACCTTAGTAGTATAAGAACCTAATAGACATATTGTCTTGTTGAGTTTTCCACGCTAAAAAATACCAACCGCCTGTAAGCTGGATAAATTTCTGGGTTAGGAAACCGTTAAATAGCAAACTCTCCTGCAGTTTGGGCAAGTGTCGTAAGACTCAACACTTGTGACGAGGGGGGGACCAACCAGCGCTGAATCTATCCGGGGATCGAGAAAGAATCCAACTTTTACCCTTTTCTTTTTACAGTTTCCATCTGTTTGCAAAGCGCATTCTTATACCATACGCAAGGGCGTTAGCTTGTGTATAAAAACCGGTGCCCACTTGAGGTAAAGAGCTATGCTCAGCTTGTTCCGCACGTGTGCAGCAAAATTTTAGTGAGGTTTTTGCCTCGCGAGCTCGAATCTCCCTAAAATTTTGCCGCACACGTGCGGAACAAGCTGAGCAAACAGCCTCGCGAGCAAACAGCTCAGCTCTTTACCTCAAGTGTGCACCGACCTTAAGAAATCAGCATTCATCAGGTACAAGCAACTGACAAAAGGCTTCACATCTTCTGTTACAAACTCTTGGTTACATCCTAAAAACTCTCAACCAAGATTTGATGAACTCACTTAGTTTCTGAAAGAGTTTAAAAATCGAATATAGAACTAAATTCGTTTATTTTCATGCAGATATAAAACTACACCCGCGTTCATTTATTTTCTCAATATTTACAATTGTAGTAGACGAATTTGCGGGATTTGCGTTTCCCAGTTCAAGTTTGCATCGTGTAAACTGTCGGTGACTTATCGCAAGTCAAAGCACAGCTACAGTGACCCAAAACACTATATAAAAAGAAAGTTCACGAAGCTCATTCCCTCCAAACAGAGAACTTTGCATTAAAATTTTAAAAACAAATTCTATTCGGAACAAAACTGTTCCGACTCCATCTAAGAAAGTTCTTCGCTCTGGCATTTTCCGAGTTGTGCAGCCGGTGGTGCCTTGTTAAATCACGTGATGTAATGACGTCATGCGCATAAAACGATCAATGACGTCTTCTTTCCATGCATACTTCATGTAGATAGTTTCTTTGAACTTGAGAGGCACATGTTGAAGCTAACTTAGATTTTTTCTACTCTAGCTCCAACGATTCTCTACCATTTAGAATGGAGTTCATTTCTAGAACCAGCTTTGAATTATCTTCCTACTAACCGATAATGAAGGGTAATGCTTCAATTTCAATACCAGACAAACTACTAAACTTTTACTTAAGACTGCGAGAGATGCAACCCACGAAGTACACAACCACCATCTTTTGCATAATGATCGATTGCGGCCATTTTCTACCTCCTGTCCTTGTCATGTATTTTGCTGTTTGGAAACCATGTTTAGATAGGACACAAGACGTTTTGGCAACGCCGCTGTCATTTTATAACCTGAGATCAAACATTCTTAAAACATTTTTGTTGAAAACCTGTTTGGCCGTTTCCAAATATCCTTTCAAAACTTTCAATGAAAAGCTTTCAGCAACTAAATACCAAGATAAAAATTGACGAAGACCAGCGCCATTTTGAGAAAACCAAGTGGATAAATCGGAATTGGCTCAGTATAAACATACGGTAAAATCAGTTTGAGAATTTAACATTGCTAGTTAACTCGAGTAGAAGTACCTTCGTTTCACGTACATAATACTAAGAGTAAGGACTGGTTTTGATGTTCAAAATCTTTTAGCTTAAACTCATCATGCTCCAGTCAATGGAAGTCTGTGACAGAGCGTTTAACCTCTCAGTGCCCATCTTTACTTTGTCTTTGATCTCCGCATGCATCAGAGCGAGCTGTGTTTTCATATCAATATAATATTGAAAATCAGCAAATTGTTCCTCTGTGCAGTACTGCTCCAAAAACTTCGACACGACCTCGCCTCGTTTGTCATTGACTTCCTTGATCATACATGCCTCCTCATACTGGTTCTTCACTTTCTCGATCTTCTCAAGAAGAATGTCCTACACACAAGAAACGAAGAAGTTAGCATAAGCAAAAAGTTATCAAAAAGATGTCAGTTTTGGGAACAAGCTATGAAGATTCTAGCTTCAGCAACAAGTTATTGACAGCACTTCAGCATTTGCATCAAATTATAAAGAGGGTGATAGTATTAGCGACAAGTTACGAAGGATGTTAACACTAGAAACCGGGTATAAAAAGGACTTTAAAATTCTAGCACTAACAAGTTACAAAGAGGACGTTAGCATTGACAATAAGTTGAAGGTGTTTGCGCTAGCAACAGGATCTAAAAAGGATGTTAGCACTAGCAATATGGAATAAAGTGGGTGTTAGCAAAAGCAACAAGATATAAAAAGGATTGGCTTAATAACAAATTACAAAGAGGACGTTAGCACTAGCAATAAGATAGAGGATGTTAGCATTGGCAATAAGTTAAAGGTGTTTGCGCTAGCAACATGATCTAAAAAGGATGTTAGCACTAGCAACATGATATAAAGTGGATGTTAGCAAAAGCAACAAGATATAAAAAGGATTGGCTTAATAACAAATTACAAAGAGGATGTTAGCACTAGCAATAAGATAGAGGATGTTAGCACTAACAAATTACAAAGAGGATGTTTGCACTAGCAATAAGATAAAGAGAATGTTAGCACTAGCAATAAGATAAAGAGGATGTTAGCACTAGCAATAAGATAAAGAGGATGTTAGCACTAGCAATAA
>JAOBAT010125964.1:15562-59412 GCA_026413305.1 Hydrozoanthus tunicans
GAGGATGTTAGCACTAACAATAACATAAAGAGGATGTTAGCACTAGCAATAACATAAAGTGGATGTTAGCACTAGCATAAGATAAAGAGGATGTTAGCACTTGCAATAAGATAAAAAGGATGTTAGCACTAGCAATAAGATAAAGAGGATGTTAGCACTAACAATAAGATAAAGAGGATGTTAGCACTAGCAATAACATAAAGTGGATGTTAGCACTAGCAATAAGAAAAAGAGGATGTTAGCACTTGCAATAAGATAAAGAGGATGTTAGCACTAGCAATAAGATAAAGAGGATGTTAGCACTAGCAATAAGATAAAGAGGATGTTAGCACTAGCAATAACATAAATTGGATGTTAGCACTAGCAATAACACAAAGAGGATGTTAGCACTAACAATAACATAAAGAGGATGTTAGCACTAGCAATAACATAAAGTGGATGTTAGCACTAGCATAAGATAAAGAGGATGTTAGCACTTGCAATAAGATAAAAAGGATGTTAGCACTAGCAATAAGATAAAGAGGATGTTAGCACTAACAATAAGATAAAGAGGATGTTAGCACTAGCAACAAGTTTTACACACTGTGAATTTGCTTTGGCTAATGCTTACAGTTCAGGTAACTATTCTGCAACTTTTAACAGATTACTGCTCTGCGGTTTCTTTAAGCTTTTAGTTCAGCCAACTCGTACATATCGTCAACCTTACGTCCTCCCTTAGTTCCAAAAGAAACTGTTTCGAGTAAAACATACCTACCCTATCTATAGAGTATATCACGTGAGCCTGAGGCTTCGAAAAGTAGGAATCTCCGATTTAGAAATAACGAGTTTAACCCGATATCACTAGGGTATTCAGTATGATTCATTTCCTTGAAAACCAAAAACTTATGCGAAAACTCAAGATCGTCGTGCAAATCCCGATAACCTTGAACAGAGTTTTAACTACCTCAGCGACGATTGGAAAAAACTTTTCGAGATCAAACTTTTCCTTACCCTTTGTATACGATCGCTCTCCTCCGACATGTCTAAATCGTGAAGCGTTGATTCATATCTGTGCATTCGCTGCGTTAACGACAACAGAAGACCAATGATTTTGTTTAGTTCACCCGTGAACAGCTGGTACTTTGAGAATTCTGCCACAGTTGTGTACGATTCCACGTTCTTGGTAATCCCCTCACCCAATTCCTCGTTGGCTTTGATCTCATCTGCAATTTCATCTTGCTGGTTTTTTAGCTCATTGATTTTACGTTTCATGCTTTCCACTAGCTCCGCCTGCAAATACAGATGAAATTCCTGTCAGAGTTTGTCTAGATTGGCTATAAAACAACAGGACGCTGTACCCTGTCATTTCAGAGCCTCAGCCTTGTATTCATAATGGAATAGTAGTCACAATGCAGTAAATTTTGATGTTTCAACTCTATTTTTTCCAAGTTCCTGAGCATTTTAAATAATCGCTTAAAACACTCTATAGTACTAAAGCAAAGTATTCGGCCTGGAATTTCAGTGCTTGTTGTTTTAGTACTTGCTTTGTTACTATCCAATCAGAGTGCAGACACCAGAAACAGCTGTTGTTATGTTCTGCGGAAGGGCTCCCTGTTGTTTGGAGGGACAAGATACCTTAACAGTTTTAGTTGGAGGGATAGGAAACAAAATGCCGATCTAAAAAGTCTTTCAATTCTATCCCAATTTTGTAAATCAAATGCATTAAAAATACGGAAATATTCGGACTAATAAATTGTTGGAAAACAAAAAAAGGTCTGAAAACGAAATCGTCTGAAAATTTAACTTCTGAACCTTAAAATGTCCAAAAGTTTTTAAAGCTGCTGATTGCCGACTTGACAACACAAGATTCTGAGGCTCAGTGTGGTAAGGAACCCATTTACAAAGACTTTTAAGTGGTTTAACAACGCGGTTGCTCATCTTACAGTACAATGACAGATTCCTAGAAGTCGACAAGTTCCTCCTCTGGGTTTGTCTCAACTTTTGAATCAAACTGTTTCACTACTCCTGACAAGTTCGACGTGTCGTATTAAACACAAAACAGCAGACTGAAAGCAATAGTTTCGCCGTTTTTAATGTTGTTGTTTGTAAACCAGTTGAGTTTTAAAGACAATTTCTTATGCTTTCTTTGTGTCGTTGTTTGTGCGAATTTACGCGCGAAATTGTTCGAACATTTCTTGTCAGAAATTTAACGTTTAAGTTAAAGGTCCGAATATTTACGTAAATAAAGTAAGAACCTATTCTAAGTTTTAAGTTCACAGGTTCTTGTTTAGAGGGGGTTTAACTAACAAATTTAGGTCTAACAGGTTCTTAAAAAGTAAGTTCCTACTTGCGGGTTTATACTGTCGCCACACTGACTCCAGTCTCACTTACCTTCTCCTTGTCAAGCTGTTCCAGCTTGGGACTCATCATGCTACTTGGCCTGCTGCTTGTTGGCGTCGATATGTCCGAGCCGAGAGAGAAGGGACTGCTGACGTCAACACTACGGCGGTCGGGGTCCAGTCCCCTCTCCTCCTCTTCTTTTGTTGGTGTTGAGGTTATAACCAGTGGAGGTGGAGGCGATGTTTTATCAGTACTCGACTTGGATGAACCTGAGAGATTGTGTCTCTCCAGTGAAGTTGAATCAATGTTTGTAACGTTTTGACTGCGGTCGCTTAAACTTGAGTTGTAAGCAAAGTCTCTGCCGAGCCGTGGAAGATTTCTCTGACTTGCTTTCGACTCTTCGTCTACAAATCTACCATTTTCTTGGTTCGAGTTGGTCTCCAATAACACAGTCGAAGTATCATAAGCAATGCTTTTTGAAGGTTCTTTTGCAGAACTAGTATCTCTTGAATTATGTTTCCGCTGTTCCAAACTAGAACCAGTTGAGTTATCATATTTTCCCTCTGAATTAAATTCCAGGTTTTTCTTGTTCTCCTGAATCACATTGATTCTATTTTCGCGATTGTCTGTTCCAACAAACTCATTCATTTCAATAAACCTATTTCCCAGACTCCCAAATTCAAATTCCTGTTTGCTATTTCTGGTCAAAACATCCTTAGCCGGGGAGGGTAAGGGAATATTCTCGAAAGAAGTATCATGAATCACTTCTGGGGGAGGTGGTGGCAGACTATCGTCATTGTCCGAGGGAATTTCTTCTTCATTAATCTCTGGGGGAGGTGGGGGTGGAAGACTTGTGTCCATATTTTCATTAGGACAAACTTCCTCTTCAACGAGTTTCTTCACTTCTATTGAATCCAGCTTTTGAAGCTGTGTTTCTAACTCCTTCTCCGCATCCAAAGACACACTACTTCTAACATAGTTCTCATTTACTTGCTGAGGAATGTTAGACTCGGAGCTGCCTTGGGTTTCTGATAAATCGTAAGGCCCACGTATGTATGTTTCTTTACTGACAGTTCTTTTTTGAACATGGTTGGAAGTTATAATTCCTTCTGGCTGTGACGAGACATCACTGGATTTCTGAAAATGACGGAAACCTTGAACAGAAGTTGGTGACACGAGAGACTGTATGGTCACCCTTCTTTCATTCTTAGTCTCAAATTTGTTTCGTGGTTCAGAGTTTACTTCAGAACAAACACTATTAAAACTGCCAACAGAATGCCTCCCTTTAGGTGGAAACCTATCAAGTTCATTAGCACGTTTTCTTCTTTCCTCAATTGGAGTAATGTTGTTCTGGTAAGGCGCACTCTCATTGTCTTCTTGGCGGGTTAATGCTATTAAATTGTTCTGTCTGTGTTCATTAAATGTAACATTACTTGATATTCGTGGATCATCCCGGACTAGTTCCTCGTGACTACCTATGGCTCCAATTTTTCGCTCTGGTGACCGTAAATGTTTCCTTTCTACTTCTGGCGGAGGTCGCAAAGGCCATCTCCCTTCTGCTGGAACATCTCGGTAAGACGCCCCCCACCTTGGGTCATGGGTCGTTCTTTCTTCTGAGGGTTTCTCTTCAAGTAAATTTTCTGTGGATGAGGCACTGCAAGAGCAAATCAACAATATAAAGAACAATTCACACTTATCCTGCTAAAAACAGTTTCATAAACTACCAAAATAATGTTCTAACTTTAAAACCATTGTTTGAACACTTAGTTGACCATTCATTCTCTTTGCCTTTACAAGTACATTCAGAAAATGTTATTGCTTTACCAAATTCTGTGGTTTGTAGTTTTGTTGAGATGCTATGACTTTGAGCAGTTATGAGTTAACGCTTTTGCACAGATAACCTTTATGTTCCATAGTAAGTACTGAGAACCTATATGTTCCATAGTAAGCACAGAGCACCTGTATGTTCCATAATAAGCACAGCATGTTAAAATTTCATAACAGGTTACTTCCAACAGTTTTTAATTCCTATTTTCGTCCATTAAGCACGATTCATAACTATAAGCCAAAACTATCCTCTAAACAGCCATCCTTACTTCCAAGAGTAAGAACTGATTATGGAGTATTCATTATACGGTTTGCTGGTGTCAAAGTTTGGAATTCACTTAAACCTAACATCATGCAGCTATTCTTGAGTGCCTTCAAAGCCAGATTAAAAACCAATTTAATTTCAAAGTATTAATTTAACTCGACAGAACTTCAGGTAGTAATTCAGAAATTCAGGTAGTCAATACCCATTTAGAAACTACTGTAACTTGTCTTCATTTTATACAATGTGCAACCCTGGGTGAATAAAGAACTTGTTGTTGTTGTTTGCAAACTAGCAGTTATGGGTAAATGTACAATTCGCCTTCTTTTTCGTATTCGTGAAATACAAAGATGACAAAAACATAAAGAATGGATAACTTCTTTTACCGCCCTAAGATCCACACCAAATCATTATCAGAAAGTAGCTTTCTCCACTTACTTTCTTAACCTGGAAAAGTGACGCTTCACTGCTTTATCGTGGTAAGAGAAAGATTTGGACCTGCCATGAAGACCACGCTCTTGTTCTCCAGGATTGTCTGACTTGTTTTCGTAAGTTTCAACTCTTGATTTAACGGAAGGTCTTTTGTTTTGCATCCTCTCGGGCAATATAGAGTTGTTAAAAAGGTGTTTTAAAATCTGAGTATCTTCTATTCTCCCAGACTGCATATCTTGACTGTTCTTACGGTCAAGTGACATAGAATACTTATGAGGTTGTCCCTCTCTCCACTCTGTTTGTCCTCTGCTTTCCCAAAGTGCTGCATCCTCTTGGGAAGCACTCCGGTAAATCTTTGGGTGTGGTCGCACACCTGTTGACAGCGCCCTTATACGCACTGAGGAGCTGAAACGTGGACCCATGTATGACTCTCGTGGTTGTAAGGAATAGCGCTGTGGCCTGCGAGGTCTAGATGCTGCTGGCTCAGCATGCCAGGACTGTCGAACAACATCTCCTCCAGGTGATGGATCCGGTTCCGACTGTGTCGGCCAAGATTTTGAAGCTGTATGTCTTGGTTCCGCCAACTGCTCAGTCTCATGGGAGGGTTGGACAACTGACTCTTGAAGGGGCTCATCTGATGCTCGCGGCGCATTTTGTAAGCCTGAAAGATACTTTGCAGGAAAACTTTTATCTTTTGATCTAAAGGAACTCAGTAATTTAGAATGGCTACGTCGAGGTGGTGGCGCAGGTCCTTGTCGGCTTCTACTGGCACTCGAATCCACAGTTCCAACAGAATCCAGACTTGAAGTGCTACCACTTAACCTTTTCATCAAGTCTCTTTGAAGTCTGATATCGCTCGCTTGTCTTCCAAGCGATGACACTTTGACCTCCACCGGTACTGATGCTGATGAGCTGTGCCAAGAACTAGAATTACTTGGCCCAGTATTCCGGTCCTGTAACAAAGCAGATGAGCTGAAGCGCTTGGGAGGTGCGGGAGCGGTAGCATGCGAGAAGCCATCATTAGAAAGAACTTGCTTCTCTCTTCCCTGCGCACCATACATACTTCGACCACTGAAACTTTTGCTTCTTGGCATGGCACTTGACTCATCATCACTAAAGGCAATCCAAAAACAACATAAGTGAATACTTACTTTTGTGGGCGGCCTTGGCTCAATGGGTAAGGCCTCCAACTGCCAACCATGAGGCCCTGGGTTCGATCCCAGGAATTGCAGATGGTTGAACACTTTTGGAAGCTTCTTTTACTTTGGGCACGGCCGTTATTTGCCATTGGTCTAATCTCGCGTGTATGCGGACAACTTAAAAGTACCATAACAATGACCATTAAGAGTAGGGTTTCAAATTAGTGTTGTGGTCTGTTTTACTTGGTTGCAGGCGACATTGTTAGAAAAAGTGCAACAGCCAGTTCCTTTAACAGTCAAAATGAGGATTTCAAAATGTGAATTTGTGGAATGCTTTTGTGAATATTTAAAGAATTTTAAGCTTAAATGAGTTTTGAAATACAATTTGTGGAATGTTTTAACATTTTTTAAAATTTTCAGTAATACAGACACAAATAAATTGAGACAAGACATTTATTAGTTATAAGTAAAGGTTTAAGAAAAAGACATTCATCATCGTATAACTCTCCAGCAGAAGCAGGTTCTCACTTACACAGCTCAGTCAACTGGAACAAGTGAGGTAAAGTGTCCTGCTCAAGGATGCAACCAGTGGTCTGACTGGGGATCAAACTTCATGGGTGATAGAAGCAAAAAAATTGTTTGGGGGTTGGGGGGAGGGCAACAGTGGAAATTATAATAGTTTGTTATGAAATCTGAAATTTCTGTTCAAAAGTTGCTTTTTTAGGGCCACCCCTCCCCCAACCACCAAATCATTGTGGGGTCAGTGTCCACCACCCTGGGCCGGTTCTGCTGCCCATGAACTTGTATCCCTAGGGTTATGAATTGTACAAAGTCACGCTAACGACCTGACCACTTCACTGCTGTTCATGTTATTTCTACATTATCATTACTACTCACTTTGGGATTGTAAAGTTTACTTCAGCCACACTGCTTGGTCGGTTATGTTCCCCTACACCCTGTTCAAACCTTGATCGAGCAGTAGCAAAGTTCTGTTGAAAAGCCTCTTGAGAACCAGTGAAGCCTTTATCCTTCGGGTCATCTCTCAGCCACCTTTCGACCCAGTTATCTTGTCCAATTCCATTTTGAAAATCAGAGTTCCTCTCAGTCCCTGGTTCTGTTATTGCCCTTGGTAAACTATGAGTCTTTCTACAAAAGAAACCCAGGAATCTACTTAAGTATCTACACCATCTTTCCATTACATTTCCGGGTTCTGATAGCTAGGTTTGAGTTTGTCCTGCTTGTTAAGTCCATCAACACCAAAGCACTATTTGTTTTAGTTTTTAACAAAATTCATACTTGTTGGAAACGTGGATTATTTCAAACACAATATAACGGCTAGGGCTCGAACTTGCGACCTATAGAGTTTCTAGCCAGCTGACTACTACAAAATTGTGTGGAACCTTTGTGACTTTTTTAAATTAAGTGTTATTGTTTCCAACAAAAAGATAAACAGTTTGATGATTGCTCTAAGTTTATCTGTTTTTTTGGACAAACATCTGGAAACAAATGCAATTATTCTTGTGCACACAGCTACAGACTAAGTCACAGTACAGACTAAACATTGAAAATATTTATGACTACTAACTTGCACTTAGGCTACCAATTTCAAGGCCTCAGGTATAAATTTTTCTTTCCATTTCATTCCTTGGTCCTAATAGGTTGGAGTCAGCCCAGCTTGAAGGGAAACTGAACCCTAAAACCCATTTAAGCATTTTTTCCCTTTTGTCCTGCTGATTTGCCGAGTTTAAACACTATGTGCTGCATTGTGCCTGTGACTTAGAAGTTAGAGGGTCAGCAAATAAAAAGTGGGGAAGAATTGGCTCAAACTGAAGTGAGGCGTTACACACAACTTGAATTTCGACTTTCTCTTTTGACTGTGTAAGAAGGCTTATGACCACAAAAACAGTCCAACCACTCGCTTGCTTCCCCATTACCTACATCACATGTTACCTTTATTAACAGCTAACAAGTTGACAATATATGGTCAATGATCCTAAAAGGCCCAAAACATGCACATTCAAACTACAATTTCTCGGAAAATCAGCATGAAATGAGAAAAAAACAGACACTACACCTTTAAGGGTTATATTTAAAAAGATTGATTTTAAGGCTCAGTTCCTATTTAAGTACACTTCACCAAAGCTCTATTTATTTGTTGCTTTAACACAAAAGTACTTAAAAGTAATCATGTATAACTTTAAACACACTACCTGTCTCTTTCTATCTCGTTTCTGGTTTCTGATAGGTTTGAGTTAGCCCCGCCTGAACCACTGGGTCCAGAAATAGTTGCTGTTCTAACAGTCACTCGCATGATTTTCCCTGGAGAAGTTTGACTTCTGCCATATGTGTCCTGCAAACTCACACCACTAGTGAAGAAAAGAATCCCAGTAAGATGATTTTCAGTAATAAAAGTCAAAGTTGACTTTTGAAATAGCTGTTTATCAACTTTTATTTTTTGGCATCTTTGCCCTCAATTTGGAATATCAAAGTTTCCAAAACTTCATGAAAATTCTTATGAAATTGATTTCATGAAATGATAAATAGGCTTTCACAGAATCTACATTATTTTCAGGTCATGCAAACGAATGCCAACTTGTGAGGGTTTAGATGGTTCAACTACTGAAATTAATGACACTTATCATTCCTCTTCTTCAAGACAAGCCGAGGAACTGTCACTTGTTTATAGTTTGAACAGCTTGTCTAAAATTTAGGCTATTCTAAGAGTAAATGTACATATGCAAGTGAGATTAGAACTGTGAAAGTGGGATTTATCATATATTTTACACAAATGTGGTTAGAAGATCACAAGAAATTTGAATCTTAAAAGAATTTATCAACATGACATTTTTCTTTGGAGGGCTGGAAGGGTTAACAGTAATCAAAGGTTTAAAATATCATCTATAAAAAATTATTCAATTGCTATGTCACAACCTATTTAAATGCTACATTTATTTATTATATTGAGGATCCACATTATCTATAAAGCATAGGTTTAACATATTTATAAATCCATAACTATTTATTGTGACTAGTAGCAGGGACAAAACTAATAACTCAAAAGTTTTAGAGTACAAGAATTTGGCTAGCATTTATACTAAAATAGAAAAAAATGAAACTGTAAAACACAAAACTTTAAAACCATATTATCATCTCATATCTGATCAATCTTTTATGTTTTTTAAGTAACACTGAACTGTTTAAAGCAGTTTAAAGTTCTAACAGTTTACCGTCTTCCACTCCAGCTTTTAGAATGCTCTCGACCAGTTTTGCTCCACAAAAAAGTTGACTGAGGGTACAGATGTCTATCATTTATCCTTGTCATTGATTTATATTTTCTTCAAAGAAAAGATCACAGTTTAGAGCTTTAAAGTATTGTTTAAAAACCATGTTTAACTGAACTATATATCATTCTGGAAGATAATTTTTTTATCCCATCTCTAAAACAACTATTCTTTGTATATACGAAATCAGTGAATAGCTTTTTTCGCATGCTCTGATTGGTTCCTGAAACAGTAATATCAAGGATGTCAAAATGGCAACTCGTTTTGCAACAATCTCAAAGAGGAAGCTCATGAAACAAATGATTCAGCAATTCTCTTTAAACACATAAAAGGACCACTAAATTTGGGTTGTATGTATTCACAAGTAAGATGAAAGTTGTTCCACCCCAAAATTTTAAGAAAAAGTACAATGATTTAAGTGAACGTGGGCTTTTCTTACTTGCATCTGGAAATTTTGAATTGATAAATTTGGTTCAAACTTGATGTTCATCAACTCTCACCTGAGTATATTCAAATGATTTGGCACGTACTAAAACAATTATCTACCTCAGTTTCAGTGCCTAGCAAAAGATATTTACTTTGCCGCTCTGCATCTCGGTGAATAATAACTCACTAGTCACCTCCATTTTGAGGGATAATTGCTTGTTATCAGCTTTTATTGAACACAGGCTAAATTAGACCCAATGACAAATTTCGTGTGTCTCAAAAGCTCAATCTTGGTGGCTTTTAACCCATTTCAATGCTAAACACAATAAATTTGCCTAGCTAGAGCTTAGAGTTTTACCTATTACCAGTTTAAGGAGGAAACAAATGGATTTTTTTTAGTTCTTTATACTCAGACTCCCCAATTTATATAAAAGACTTTGAATTCTCAGAAGTAGGATCCAAATCTAACTTTAAGATAAACAATATAAAAACACACGTTACACAGGTCTGCTATAAAGTTCTACACTTTTAAGAACCAGAGTAAAAATGTATCTAAAGTATCGCTAGTGACAAGTACCACCACCACAGAAGGTACCACCATTGACAGGTACCACCCACAAGATAGTGGTAGGTATCATCAGTGACAGGTTTACCACCAGAGACAGGTACTACCAGTGACAATTACAAGAGACAGATACCATCAGTGATAAGTACCACCACAGAAAAGTATCACCATTGACAGGTACCATCAGGACAGTTATCACCAGGAATGATATCACCAGTGACAAGTACCACCTGAGACAGATATCACCAGTGACAAATACAACCTTTGACAAGTACCACCAGAGGCAGATACCACCACAGATACTACCAGCGGCAAGTACCACCAGAGACAGATATCACCATAGACACCACCAGTGACAAATACTACCAGAGAAAGATATAACCAATGGCAAGTACCACTAGGGACAGGTACCACCAGTGACAAGTACCACCACTATGCAGTGACAAGTATCACCAGTGATAAGTACTACCAATAGTGACAAGTACCACCTCAGTCACATTATCAATAGTGACATTAGTACCACCAGTAATATGTACCAATATATTGATGAGTACCACCAGTGACAAACCTTACCTTAAGACATCAACTGCAAGGGGGCTAACTCTTTCACTTGATATATCTGTCGAGGACTTGGACAGTCTTGGGTTACTGGGGGGTGTCGTCCTTGGGTTGGGCTTTTCCTTCAATACCTCCTTTCTGTAACTCTCAAGCAGATCCTCACTTGAACCAGACAAACTATCACTATGAGTGTGAGCATGGTAAGAGAATGGTCTCTCATGGGTCATGCGTTTATATATGGCTGGATCAACATTGTATGTTGAGTAGAAGTCTGAGGATTCAGCTGCCAGAGCAGTAGCATAGAAGTTTGGCAATGGCTTATTTGAGTTGTACTGAGTTTCCACTTGGCCATTTTGCTGTCCGGTTACACCATTTCTCCTGAAAAAAATGGTATAATTATAGTTTATGCAAGCAAGACCTGTAATGGGTATTTTCAAAACTGAGACAGCTGAAAAAACCATGACTAAATTTTAGTTCAAGTTAACCAAAATAATTTCTGCGAGCCAGCAGCTGAGCTTTAAGTGTCACAATATGAAGATGATTTTGAACCTGAAGTGCTTATGACCTGTAGCAGTATTGCTTGCCATATGTGGGATGGCCCAGTTAAACAGCCAGGAATCACCACATGCTTTTTCAGTGAAGATTTTGGGGAGTTTGCATATACAGCTGAATATCAATTTTTTAATGCTGATAGTATTCATCAAGGTAGCAAATATTTCGGTAATCTTTCAAGGGGCAGGCAATGCTCTTTCATCAGTTTTTCATTGTTACTGCATGATAAGCTGCCAGTAATACAATGACCCTTGTGAACAGTTTATAGAATCCTTGAAGAATGAGACAGAATGTGCTTAAATGCTTTGGAAAATCAAGTTATACCCGATTCAGAGATAATATCACTTAATTATCTACCCGATAACGTCCCACTGGATGCAAAGTCTGCCCTCAAATCAAACAGTTCACGAATTTCATATTCTGATCCACAGGTAGTATTTAAAGAAACTTACTCTGCCAATAAGAGTTCTTAAGTTAGATAATCTGAAATAGTAAAACTGCTGTTCTCAGCCACACACGGTAGAAGAGAAATACAAGAGATAACTATTTTTTTGTTAATGTTTATGATTAAGATCTAAATTCAGTTTTCCCTTCAGAAACTCTTCCAGCAAAGAAATTACATAAAACCTAGCTAGCCATAACTACAAGACAAATATCGAAACTGTTCACAGCACTCCCCTTTTGAAAAAAACACTAGTTTTAATCATAATTATTATATTAAGCATTTCTTTAGATGAAGAACTTTACAAGCAAATCAAGATGTTGCAGAATGCCGCCATTAACTCAAAAAACATGAGCACCTAAGATTGCATGAACCTAAAACACAGAAAATTCTAGGTTGTCTTGGACAACCACTAATTTCAAGCACTGTAAGTGCATCAGTTATTAATTTTCTGTATCCCTATAAGGACTTCTTCAATTTCTAATCTTTTTTTAAGTATTACAACCTTAGTTTAATTAACTCTGCTTGCTGGCTGCTATTAGTACCTTAAAGTGCTAATGAAGTGAAGTTTTCTCATTTGCAAACTTTTCTTAAATTAGTCCTCAAGATGCATTCTAAAAGCTTTACCAAAAAGACTACCAAAGGAGTTTCTTGGTACTAGTCTCTTTCGAAGTAAGAGCACTTTGTGAAACAATATTTCGAGTTCTTGACCTCATGAAAAAATGGTAAGCTGTTTTACCCATTGTGACGCTACATGCATATAGTTTGCTTATGTCTGTCACATATCTGTCATTTATCTAAAGATAAAGAGTCTTTTAGTTGGAAGTATATCACTCTCATTGTTTTTGAAAGTGAATTTGCAGCTCACTCCACATGAAATCAAACCATGTTACATCACTTGAAATCACATCTATTTGTCAGTGTCTAAGTACTTAGCATGGCAAAATTGGCAAGATTTGTCCTAAAAAAATAAACTTAGCAGTGAAGCCGGAATCTACAGTAAATCATTTTAAGGCTTACTACTGTTGAACTAAAATACTATACACTTCTCAATTTCCCTTCAGTAACACTTTAACTCTTTCAATCCTGTGGTACTGGTCAAAAAAATTAATGCCACAATGCTTACCTTCTAATTTTTAAATGCAAGGTATCCCGAGCACATCTTACTAGCTCTATTGCCTCTGCCCTTGATGCACACTCAATTCCATTCACTGTTAACACCTCATCTCCAACAACCAATTGGCCAAGTTGATATGCTTTTCCTCCAGGAGAGATCTGCACATATTAGAAAACATCTAAGATTATCGACCTCTTTCAAAAACAGTTGACATACCTAGTCAGAACTGGGACCAAGTGTATCTAAATGAGGTCATGAAGGTCTTATTGTTAAACAAAGTCTACAGTACTCTGCTTAAACTTTTATGCGTGCCTGACACACACCGCACTTAGAGATGCTTGGCAAGAAACTGTGAGTGCAATTGGTGAAAGACTTTGACATACAACATTGTGCTGAACAGAAATTCTTAACTAATGTGACCTTAATGAAGTATGCACTGGTTCCCAGTCCTAATGCTGTTTGGCAACCATTCTTGAATAAATCTATTATTATTGGTTAAAACAGCATTGGTTCTAGAGTGCCACATGGCACTTTTGGGAGTGAAAGGGTTAACCAGGATTTACTACATTGAAAAAATAAATTTTTTCATAATCTTGAAAATCTGTCATTGATCTATACTACTATGCAGACTATGCCTCTAAATTCCCTGGGGAACAAAGGGTCATGACATCTTTACTATTACCTACATTTAGCAAGAAAACCTACAACCATTTTAAAATCTATATGACAGAAACATTTTTATTATCACAATGGATAGACCTTGCCAAAATAAGGAATAGCAATAAAAAAATGTCAGAATCTTTTGTGATTCTCAAGATATTAACATTTATTGTTTCACTTGGTGATGTCACATGGTTTGAATAGGCAAACTTTCATTTTTTTTTAAATCTGCTGCAAATCCACAATCTTTGGAATATTTTAGCCAAAAGATGTCTCTCCTGGTTTTTTCAGACTAGTTACTAATTTTTGTTGTCATGAGCATAATCTACGAAATTTTAACTTCATGCACAATTTCAACTATTAGAATCACTCAAACATAATAAATTTCTTCTAAGCATATAACATAAAAAGCATAGGTTCTAGATGAAAAAATCTAACAGTAGAGCTAAAACTATAAAGAATTTTAAAACTGTCACAATAGTGAGAATAAAGAGGAAAGTGGAGTGTGTATTGTCTGATACTGAAGTTGAGGAAATAAAGATATGTGACAACTTTGCTTTTAAAGAAAAAACTTGCAGATAACATCTGTATTGCTCTGGAGTGGTGTATATTTAATTCTATGTTTTGGTTAACAAAAATCTGAGAAGGATCAGATTATATTACTGTGTAGGAATAAAGGAAAATGCTGTATTGGCTTCACCTCAAAATCTTTTGTTTTAAAGAGAATGATTCAGCAGTTTAATACATCCTGTTTAGTAGCTCAGATCAATATTTCAACCAACAATAAATTATAACAAATAATTTGAAGACTGAAGTAAGAAGCTAAAATGAACTAACTGAGTAATAAATAAAGGCAACAAACAAATGGCAACAAGCTAGATGCATGCTTGCAGCAAAATATAAACACTGAGATTAGTCTTGAACCCTCGAGAATAGCATTCAACTAATTGAGGTTTTGTGGCACATGACTTAGTTTTGTAAATACCTTAACAAGCCAGACAGACAGTTGGTGATCACATAGTATAAAAGGGTAAAACAAATAGTACAACTGCATTTAAATCAACAATGAGGTGAAAACATATTTGTCAGGTCAATGTTTATTGGCAAACTAAAAGAGAGCAAATGAAAATACTAACAAACTAACTTGCTATACAGCATGTAAGAACCATTTAATGTAGTTGAAACCAGTTGAAACCAAAGGTATTTGTGTTGAAGATTTGTCCACATAAATAATAATTAAAATTCTTTTAATGCTTTCAGCTTTGTACCTTACACTACTGCTAAGAATTGAATTTAAATAATATCTAGAACTAAACAATCAGTTCCCCTGTCCAAACACACAGGCAAAGAAAATTTGTTTAATCATATGAAAACAAAATTATTCCAGTAGTCTAGAGCAATACAATACGTAAAGAAGAATGCAAATATATATAAAGCATTTAGTTCAAAACCCGTTCTACAATTAGAACCCAAGAACTGGAATTTTGCTGCATTGCAGGCATTGGCGAGATTCCGCGCATTTTTTTCACACCACCGGGCACCGAACTTAGAACACAGAATTTTGTGAACCACGAGATTTGCCAGACGTTCTTGCCTGAAGAACCCATTCGACCGCAACTTGATCTGTTTTCAGCTCAACTGTTATTTGAATGTACAGCTTTAAAAAGCAAACACCAGTAAGACGACAATGTGGTTCAAAATAAACCAGAGTCTCTGAACGCAAAATACAGATAAAAAATTCCGTTTTTGATTTCGTAACCAGCAAGATTGCAAATATATGTGGCAACTGCGTAATCAAGGATTAGCGAAGAATTTATGTTAAGATTTCTAGAATTCAAAAATAGTGCAGGCGAATCAAAACTTAACAGATAATCTGTCGATGATGAAAGAAAGAGAGACTGATGACAATCACGGAATAAAACATTGCGACTTTACACAGGCATAATATACAAGATCGCTGTCACAGCGGCACGAAATTGCAATAATCAAGTGATAATATATCCAAGAGATTGAGTCCGATTTTTGGATCGGTCACACAGTTTCTAAGACGGAAGAATTTAAACAGTATTTATATAAAGTGTAAACGCGAAACGGAAATCGTCGGACGATCTCGGAGCAAATTTACAATTTGGTTTCAATATTTATAATGCAAACGATGTTGGCCCACATTGGCAACAATAACTTTACTGCTTGTTTTTGCCTTGAGTAAACAGAACAAAAAACATAAAACCCGATCTAAAAAACACCCGAAATCATGAACTACATAATGTTTAGTATAAATTGAAAATACACCGAACCACAGCACAAAATATTCCGTCAAAGGGAAACATGTCTCTAGGGCAACGATGGCCAGTCTGCATAGCGTTCAAATCTTGACAACATGTCAGATGTCGATTATTGACTGAATCGAGTTAGCGAAGCTCTTGCAAAAGACAGTTTGATCTGCAACACTGTTTACCGATACTTCAGTTTGTCTGTCGTTGCATCTGCAGCATTTATTTTAATGCAGGCTAGCCCCAGGAAAACTTACCTTTGAAACGACGAGTTTCGAACGAAACTCGCTTCCTCCTTGTAGCGTAAAGCCCCAAGGACTTCCACCGCTCAATACAACGTCAAATGTGCCCTTCAAATTTTTCGGTGAGTGGAATGAGTCCATCATTTAGTCCGATGATTAAGTATTTACCACCATTTCCCTCCCGCATGACATTGCAACGACTAGAACCATCATAGACTTCCCTTTCAAAAAACTAACTTTCGCCGATTTCTAATAGGACGAAGACTATCTATGCAAATGTACTCGAATGCAATGATGAGTATGGAACGAACTCTCCACACGCCCTGCGTCAGAACGAGGTTGTTCCCACGAAAGAGTTTGCTGACCATGTTATTTTGACAGACTGCGGTCTCCTAAAAAACGTTGAAAGGTTTTGATTGGTCTGAGTTTTGACATTGTTTTATTTCAACCAATGATAGTATTTGTATTATCAACACATTTTTCGCGCGAAAACTTGGAAATTCATTTTTATTTCTCCACAAATCTTCCTCGGATTAAGATTGAACACCTAGGAACTGCTCAAATGGATAAAGTATCTTGCGATTCAGATGTTAACATCGTGAACGGTGAAGGAATTTCGTGTGACTACATCCCTAGTCTAAAAAATCGAAAACATTGCGACGAAACACCGAATACAAACATGGTTACTCAACAGAAGCGTACGGACTATTTGGAGTGGAACGATTATTTCATGGCTGTCGCATTTTTGTCCGCACAACGAAGCAAAGACCCGTCAACTCAGGTGGGAGCTTGTATTGTTAACACTGAAAACAAAATTGTCGGCATTGGCTACAACGGAATGCCGAATGGATGTAGTGACGACTCTTTGCCTTGGGCAAGAAAAGCCGACGATGAATTGGATACGAAATATCCATACGGTTGGTTGATGATCTGCATAATTTACACTAGTACTCTGTACTGTAACATGTTCGGTTAAAGTATCCGTACAAGGGTGTACTAGAAAATTCACGTCATTGATTTTGCTTTTAGAATTTAAATCTTTTAGAATTTAAATCTTTTATTGATATCGCACCAGCTTATTTAAACGAACTTTTAACCCCTTACTCATCGAAACGAACTCTACGCTCAGCTAGCAAGGGACCCCTCGTACAGTCAAAGTACTGTACAGCCAAAGTACTATCATGGCTTTAGAGATTTCTCTTACATAGCTTCTCAACTATGGAAATGCCTACCCGACGATATAAGATGCAAGTAATTAGAAACTTTTAAATCTTAAGTGAAGACTTACTTTTTAAGGGAGCATATACTTAGTAATAGTGCAGAGACTTTTAATTGTTTTTTAAATATTCTATTATATTTTCCTTGGACTTTTTTATATTTCATTCTAGTAATAGTATTTTTAGTTTGCTTAATAGAAATCATTACCACTGTAAACTGCTGCTGCAACTTGTATCTTAATTGAAAATTTATGATACTTAATTGTTATTGGGTTATTTATTTTTTATTAGTGGTGTAAAGTGCTACTGGTTAATTAGTAGAAGTTGTGCTATATAAATAGTTATTGGTACATAAGAATACAGGGGTTTTGCCGAAGAGGGGAAAGGGTTAAAGAATTGCAGACATGGAGGGGAGGCCTACATATAAACTTGATACTCAGAGGTCAGCTGACTTCATCACCCTTGCAACAACAACAACAACAAATTAACTTGTGAGACTTTTAGGTCTGAAAACTTTCTTTATTCTTAAAATGGAAGGACCAAACCCTTTGTTTATTTACAATTTTGCTTTCAAATCCCTTTTTATTTAGTTTGCCATGCTGAAATGAATGCAATCATGAACAAGAATTCAGCAGATGTAAAGAACTGTAAGATGTTTGTTGCACTCTTCCCATGCAATGAATGTGCCAAGCTTATAATACAGTCTGGTATTAAAGAAGTTGTTTTTGTGTCCGACAAGTACCATGAAAAGCCTACGATGGTTGCTTCCCGTCGCCTGTTTGATCTGGCAGGGGTGAAATACAGGTGGGTAACTGAGTCTGACCATTCCATTAATAGATAGCCACCTGTAGGCTGTACTTCTTTGTGCCGGATTCATATGGGCCCTGGAAAACCTTGGAAAATGTTTGAAGCCCTGGAAATTTTTCATTAAGTCCCAGAAAATTTCATACAATATTCTTGGAAAAACTAGATTTCCCAAATGATGCATTGTTTTTCGTTTCAAGTAATAACTAAGACTTAAAATTTATTTTTTTGCATATTGTTATAATAAGTCCAATAAATACAAATTTTTGTTACATTAATTACTAAAACAATGTTTAAACAGGTGATTTTGAATGTTAATATTTTCATTCTGGGTTTAAAAAGTCCTGGAAAAAATAAAAGTATAGCCCTTGAAAACCCTGGATTTTTTTAGTTCTGAAGGTGTACGAACCCTGTTAGTGCATGCAAAACCTAAACCTGCTTGTATAAACTCAGAAAGAGGCTTTGCACTTGTCGTTAAAAGTGTTGCTAGTCCAACAAGAAGAGCTTCACCAACTGCAACCTTCTCAGAGCTTATTTTTGCAGTTTTTGGTCTGCAATACATTGTGGTAAAATATACAGCCACCACCTTTTACAGAATGGTCAATTGATTGCTGATAATTATTTGCTTTTATTTGGAAAAGTTTCCAAAATGTATATTTTAGTAACTTTTTTTAAAAAGAGAAATAATACTCTGCAACAGTAATCTTTTACAAAGTATGGGTCCTGGCTTCTAAACCCACATGTAACTTAAAATCTCAACAAATCATTTTAATGAAGTGAAAAAACTAGAAAATTTATTTGAGCAACAGTACTTCATACAAACACTGAACTTTATTTTCAATTAAATAACAGATTTGGCTGTTCTTGCTCTGAGGTGTTTTTTTCTGCTTGGCCAAAGTAAAACAAACAGGGTCCAGTGGCTCAAAGGCTGATTAGCACTGGCCCAAAGTGAAACTTTTAACCAACATTCTTGATGCCAACCTTACTCAGACTGATTGAAGTTGTAATTTTGTAATCATGGAAAATGTAAACAGTTTTATGAGAACCATAAACCTTAATTGCTTGAATTTTGGCTTAACCAAGGGTTAAACTTAACAAGCTTTTGAACAACACAGTCCTGAACATTAGAGGTAGGGAAGTAAAGGTTTTAGATTTGCCTAACATTTACTGATTTTGTGCATCTTCATTGCAGGCAGTTTACACCAACACAGAGGACCATTACAATTGACTTCGAGAGTGTTCAGAGGAGATACTCAGTCATTAAAGAATAATTTACCCATTCCAGCCCCATCCATTTTGTCAATGCCCTAGTTCTTTTTACATATACATTAGAAATTAATTTTGGTAATAAGAATTGATCAAACTGCCATTTTGGGGGCTGAAAGTGTTAATGAGGGGGTCCCTGGCACAGTTCAGGCAAAGTAAAATTATTAGCCAATCACATATCAGATTTTTTTTCACTAGTTACATTTAATTCATTGAGCAAAATTTACCAAAAACTACACTTGACAGGCAATAAAAATTCCAAATCATCCCTGCACCCCCCCTCATTAATTACAGTGTGCATTGAGTTTTAATTTGTCACCATTGAGCATATTCAATCAGAGTTCACACTGAAATAAGGAAAGAAAATCCTTTTCCATGACCAAATACCATTTTTCACAACCAAGAAACCAAAGAATCCACTCAAACAAAACTGGCTACTAGCATTGTAATTCAGCTTGAAATGAAACCAAGACCAATATAAACAAGATTCCACGACTTTCCCAGGCCTGGGAAAGACATTTTCAAATTCCATAACTTTTCAGTGTGAACCCTGACAATCCAAACACAGCCAAAGGTGATTCAGTGGTCTTGGCCTTGGTAGTTTGAGATAAACAAGACTTTTTAATGATTTTCAACCCATCTACCAGGAAGTCATAGATACAGGGAATACCTGGTTGAACCATGTTGTAAAACAAAATTTTGGTCTGAATCAACCAGTTACTTTTTCGAAATTTTCCATAACAACTGTCGCTAATCTTTTGCTTGCAACTTTATTTTAGAGAGTGTTAATAATTAATATACCCAAAGTGTGTCAACTTTGTATTTTGGAAGATTTCAGGCATTGCAAAAACAACAGTTACTACCTTATTGTGAAAATTAACATGAACCCTAAGGTCTTAATTCAGTGAATGACAAGTTGGTAGATTTTGTAAATTTCTTTAGTTCCTTTTATTAGTGGCTTGTTTGTTTTCAGTACCATTTTAGCAGAATTCTCTTAGTATTGGTTACATGAAAAGTATGAAAAGCATGGCAACATTTGTTGTGATTGAGGCTGTAAGGGCTAATTATAATATCAATAATTTTAACAGGAAGTTATACAGACTAGTTTTTCACCCTCATACTCTGTTTAAACATTATTACACTGACTGTGAGGAAAGTGAACACAAGAAAAGTAAAATAAAATTAGAATGCTATGTTGTTTCTAGGAGCAATAAAATCAAGATAGTTTTCCAAGTTGTTTTTAAACTAGTGTCTTGACTTCTTGCTTGAACTGTGACCTCCACTGATAAAGCAAAAACGAAAAGTAAATAATTGTTGGCTAATTAGAAAAATTATTTCAAAGACAAGCTATCTGCAACTAGGTAACAATATATTTAATTATTTTAATGGGGATGCACAAGCAGACAAGGTGTTCAAATGATCCTGCAATCTGATTCATTCCTTGAGTTGGCAGAATTTTCCAATCTTGTGGTAAATCTGAAGATATGTCTTTATTTTTCATCCAGGGGAAAAATAAAATGTTACACTTGTCAGCCTTGGTCTTTACAAAGAACCTCTAGCACAGTTTTTCTCTTAGGCTGGCAAATAATATTAATTTTTATTCATCTTTTCGAATGATAAGTTTTAATCCTACTTTAACTACTATATTTCTTATTTTCTTTTTGTTTTAATCCTAAAGTTGTATATTTTTTATGCAAGAATTCGGGTCAGAGTAAATATGAGGAAACTACCTGTCACCAGGTCCTGATCTTTTCAGCATCTGTAAGAAAATAAATCAATTATTAATTAAACAAAGTTAAAATAACAGATCAGTATTTTTCAATGGTGAATATCACTTTCTTGAATGACTGAATCTTCAAGAAGCTTATATCGAAACAAGTAATTGTTTTTTAGTTTTATGACAAGTTTTCTGTTCCAAACAAATTTTCAATCACTTCTAAACAAGATTGTCATAGAAAGGATTTTAAAAAATGATGTGCACAAGTTTAAAAGAGGTGACAGTACACTAAATAATGAAATTTAGGAAACACTTTTATAGAAATTTTATGGAAAATGAAACAAAGTAACAAAAGTACTTTTCAACTGTAATTCCATCTAAATTTTTGTGCTCTGAATCAACATTGTTAACAACTTTGCAGACTACAGTATTCATTAGTTTTTGTTTAAAAGGCTCTGTCTTATGATAAGTTATCAAATTGCACCAGTAAAACATTGACCTACTGCTAACAGTCTTTAAAGAACAAATAGGTAAATGTTCAACAGGTAAAAAGAACAAAACAGGTGGTGTTTGTTAATGTTATAATACCTGGCTGATTCTCTGCCAATCTCTATCAAGTTTGGCTTTTTCGTCTTTTGGTCCAGCCCGCCGAGTTTTTCGACCTTCAGACATCTTTATACCAAATTGGAAAGCAGCTCTTCAAAGAAATAGTTAAAATGTTTTAATAAAACTTATTCATCAATAGTTTATTACCAACTGTTATCTATTGGACCTCTTGTCATAACTTAATACTTATTAGTTTTTTTTATTTAAAGGCTTATCATTGTTGAAGGTAATGTTAACTAAATGGGATACTAGTTGTAAAAAAAGAGCAACTGAATAAAAATGTAATGAAAAACCTGTAATGAAACAACTTTTCAAACCTTGAAATAACAAAAAAATGTTTATTTAAATGTAACAAAGTCAGTCTTGCACCAAACTAACATATTAAGGTATTAACATTTCAGTATCAAATGAACAGCATGAAGGAATACAGCTGTAGAAATCATTTTAAGGTGGATTGAGAAATCACAAAAAAATGAGACTTTGACAAACTCTTTATTTTCATTGTTGCATTTGACGAAGGAGAACGCATCCTAATCTTACCGTTGTTCGCAGGCTCAGGCTTGATGCCATCCTGCGTTGAGAGATTTTTGTATGTACGGGCGACCGTCTTAAACTGCCTCGACTTTGTGCGAACATGATGGCTTGCTGACTAATATTGATTAGCTACATTTTTCGACGTTGTGTCGTTGGCACTCGGTGTGGTTGTGTTTCATAATAATTTGTTTTAGAAACTGTTGCATATAAATATGAGTGAAACTATTTATCAAAACATCAAAAAGTTGTGCAGTGATAAATTTTCTAGGAAAGAAACATTGCGTTTTGTGTCGGACTCAATGTCGAATTTTGATCAAGAGTTTGCATGTTGGTCGGCCAATTCAATTTTTTGCAGTTGATCTTGCATTGGAAGATTAGGCAGTGGCGGAGTGCTTTTAGAAAAACTTGCTGTAAAGATGAGATATTTGCCTGGGTGGCAATTTAGCATGTCGGACTCAGTGGCGTATTTTGAGCAAGATTTTGCGTGTTGGTCATGACTTCGATCCCCAGCAACGTCAATTCCTTTCACCACATGGAATTTTTGCAGTCTCCCTATCTCGATATATTGCGTTGGAAGATCAGGGATTGACATGGAACTTGCAGGCAAACTCACTCAAAACCCCAGTTGTTTGGCTGGGTTGACTATGATTTATGGTCAAACCAACATTCAAAATCCCAGTTATTTGGCTGGGTTGACCATGATTTGTGGTCCAAACAACATTATGAGAGTTAACAAAAGCAACTGTCTCTGTACACTCGTAATTTGTGCTCTACTGTCGAACGCACTTAACTGATCTTTGATTACTTCTAGTTTTAAGTTCATACCCTCTGACACACTTCTAGATCATAAAGTTAGAAATCAGGTGATGACATCACAAGTCACATGACCTCCTAGACCTATAAAGGTTTTTCTGGCCGTTATCGTAGTGATCAAAGTTAGCTAGGCACCTAACTGCTACAAGAAAGCATAAGAAAAGCTGTTGTGGCCTCATGCCTGGCAGTTAACAGTTCTTACTAACTAACTGCACCAAGGTCATACACAACCTTAACTCCAACCTAACCAACTTTAGTTGCAACTTGTGACCTTTTTGTACACCAGGCCTGGTTCCTCAAAACCCGATTAACTTAACCCAGGATTAACTCTAAACAAAACCTTAATTGGTTGTCATGGTAATAATTCTTGGTTTAGCAATAATCGGGTTTTGAGGAACCAGGCCCAGGTGGCTGGCTAAGCTACATACTTTGGTAAGGCTTCTCGGTTCTCCATGTACTTGCTGTACTCTTCATCAGTGTCAAAGTCCCATCTTCTCACTGGTCCTTTCTTGTTCCCCTTTAGAGATAAAAAAAAGAATTTTTGTTAACAGCTGACCATAGCATAATGCACATCTTTTCATTCCTATATTAGAAAATGTATTCTTGAACTTTGGAAGAAATTGCTTGATGATTAACTTCAAGAACTGTAGTTGTCACTTTAGGTTTAACTTAGTTTTAATTGGTATTTAATACTTAAAACTAAATAAAAAGAAAAAATTAATGTAAAATCACAACAAAACCAGCTTTCACTTTGCTTGCAAACACAACACAGTTGTTATAAGTCAGTTTCTGCTATATTTAACTCCAAGAGTTAATCCTTTCAGTGCCAGTTTTGTTAATATTATTTCTCAGTGTTTAAAGCCCATGCTTTTCATTAAGTTTCTGAGAATTTTACTTAGTTTCATGTTTTTTAATGAGATTTCACTTCCTCCTAACCAAACTTCTTATTTTGTATGTGTTATAGAAGAAGTTAGAAGTTGATAACTGACTGGGAGTAAATTTTTTTTTATAAATGTAGATTAACAACTTAATTTTATGTAGCTTATTTATTTTAACAATATAAATAATATATAACTATAAGATCTTTAAGATCATTGTTAGAGTTAAACTTATTACTACCCAGCCCAACCAAAATGACAATTAAATTTATTTAATAAAAAATAGTTTTTAAAGAAAAATTTTGAATGACATTCACAAGTGAACACTAAATATTATATTTTAATTTAGATGCAGTGATCTAATCCATAAAACATGAAGTGTAATTTTGAGTATCCCCCATTACCAGTATTTAGTTTAAAAAGCCTGACAACAAGTTTAAAAGTTTAGTCACAGGAGGAGGGCTTGGTGTTGAGTACTAACAAACTGCACATAGAAGTTTCTTCCATGCAAAGTGCCCACAACATCCTAACAGAACACAAATGAATGGTTAGTTTGTGTGGTGCTCTGATCCCATGTCAGCGGATGAAGCTTTGTCTTTGGCTAAACCATCTTTCGAGTGTCAAGGAGCATCATTTTAATTCCAAGGTTTCCCAGAAAAAGCTTAGTTAAGTGGGGAGAGATTTTGGGAGGGGGGTATCTGCACCTATTACAATAGGCCTTTTGCAACAAGTGATCACATGGTACATTTAATGATATTCTGAGTGGCAAAGGAATGTCACAGACTCCACTGGAAAATGTAAAACAAAGAAAAATTACACATTTCTGGTTAATTGTGCCTTGTCTTGGAGTCTGTGACATTCCTTTGCCACCCAGATTATCATTAAATGTACCATGTGATCACTTGTTGCAAAAGGCCTATTGAAGGGCCTAATGCAAAAATGACAAAAGAGACTTTGAATGAAAAAATAAAACACTTCAAATGATGCTGGGGAGATAAAAGGGATAATGTAGGGCGAATGAAGAACTTCATCAAAGTCACTTACATTGTTTTTGCACTAGACTCTTCAACTATGATAACAGTTTTCCTACCAAAAACAGCCCCAACTAGAAATCTTTCAAGACTGAAACTTTTAATATAACAAAAACACTTTGTTTTTCTCAATTTGAATGCCTCATAGAAATATGAAACAAGACATATCAATGAAAATTATGTATAATCAAAGGGTAGGTGTTTTACAATGTTTAATGCACAAGTTTTTTATTTGCAGTCACCTAAAATTGACAGAACTTAATTTTTTGAGTTATGTTGTTTGTTATAGCTCATGTATACAAAAGCTTTCAGAAAAAGTGGAAAGTGGTTTTCAAGGCATGAACTATATCAACATATATAAAAATTATCAGCATATCAAACTCAATGTATGTAGAAATTGCACAATGTTATAAATCTTATGAATCTCATAATAATAATTGTTTTTGAAAGTATTTGTTTCAACCATTGCACTGCACTTTGGTTTAATTTTATTTTGGCTTCATACAAGTTAAACAATTGTAATAATAATTATGAGAATGATTTTAGAACTTTTAAAACAAGGTTGACACTTGAACCAAAGAATAATGATGGAATAATTTATTTTTAATGACCTACCATGTCCATTTTGCTGTAGTCAGCTTCTTCTTCACTATCATATGCTGTGTCTTCATATGCTCTATTTATCACAACAAGTTTAAAGTTTTACAATGACCAAAATTATTATAAAAAACTTAAATTCATATTTTTACATGACTCCTGTTTGGGTAGATAGATAGGTACTTTATCAAAATACATTGCAGCAGAAGCTAAGTTTCGTATTTTCATTTCTATAAAATTAAGCTAATGCATACTACTAGTGGTAAATAAGATATTGCAAAAGATAACTCTTAATATAATACATAACTAAAAACCTTTAAAATTTTAAGGGTTATACGCAATTCTACTTGAGGCCATAATGAAACTGTTCTTATATCTGTTTGTTTTGCATCGCAGCAAAGTAAATATGCGCATGTGCCTAAGATTGTAACTACTCTTAAAGAAAGGCGGTAGCAGCTTTCTAAATTTGCACTTTGTTGGGTCGCTCATTATGCATTTGAACGTGCACCTGAAAATGCTAATTTTAGTGCCAAAGCTGCGAATACTTTATAAGCTCTTTGATATGTGTGATGTCACATTGTTTGAAAACCAGGGCCAGGTTGCACAAAGCCCGGATAAGCTGTTTGCCAGATAAGTGTTTTCTATTTTATGCAGTAAAACTATAACAAAAGTTATTTGACACCATTCAAACCATAACTTTAGGATTCTTCCGCTCCTTTTTATCAACAAGAGATATAGAAACCAACAAAGAGTCAAACAGTCTTTGATTTATTAGTGATGACCATTAGCTTTTATCCAGCAGATAGCTTGTCCAGGCTTCGTACAACTGGACCCAGGAGGTTAATCTCACTTTCTTAATCTTTCTTTCTTTTGGTCCAATTCATATGATCATGACAAAGTTTGCATGGCTGGTAGACCAGAGTTTGAGCGATAAACTCAATAGTGTGCTGTAAACACTAGAAGTGTAGAGCAGCTTGAGGTCCTTTCAAACCATGTGATGTCATAAATTGCTGTTGTATGTATTGAATTTTGTTCCCACTGAATGCACTTTTTTGAAAACTTTTTTCATGAACTTAAATAGTCATGTACTAAGCACTTTTATTCATTTACGGTTGAGTAGAAGTGTTGGGAAAGCCCTTAGAGCTATAAAAGAACTAATGACAAAAGGGTGTCAATAGCACTTTAAATGTTAATCTTTAGTTACCACAAAACAAACTCCTTACCCTGGGTAGCACTCGGCATAACTGTCAAAGTAAGATTCTCCATGGCTTTTTTTCTTGGGATGGGAAGATGTGGAATAGGTCAAGGAAACTAAGTCTTGACTGCCTGGTTTGTGGGACTGTTTAACATTACATTTTTTTCCAAGGGGGTGTGTTGGATGTGACATGGTAAAATATAATAGCAAAAGAGGCACATTGCACCAAGTTGGCTATAAATCACTCACAGCAGCCAAAAAATAATGATTTGACAAAAAGGATATTTTTGTTGACCTGTTTCCCAGCCATGTTTCTGGTCATCAGCCTGTTGACAAAACAAGAAAATATTAAATAAATATAACTTAGAAGTGTACAAGAGTGAACTATATATGGCCAGCTGGAGCAGAACCTCCAATGCAAATTCTGCAGCGTGCTTTGTTGTATGTACTCGAGGAAATACATGATAGTGATAACATGGAAGACCTGTGGTACACTACTTAAGAGATGAAAATGATAAACAATGCGAAGATATTGAAATCAACATATTTAGTTCTTGTTTCTAAAATTACCTTTTTCCCAAATTTCTGTGTAATACTCCTGGCAAATTCTCCAGCACTTACATCTACAATTAATGAAAAAAAAAGAAATGCATTTTTCTTGAAGATTGACAGTGAGTTGGTAGTGGAAAGAGAACTGTGGTCCCTATTATCGTGGTTGAAAGTATTGTTTAATCAGAATGTTTTTAAAATTAAAAATATTCATTAAAACTCTACATAAGCTAGAACCCCAAAACTGAAAAGTAAGGGATAATTGTGGGCCAGAACCCACTTCCTCAGAGTGTTGCTTCAGAAAATAGTCTACTTCCATTAAAGAAACCATGAATATCTGTATAGGGATTGTATCAAAAAATCAATTCAATTATCTAAAATATTATGCTTCACATAGAACATTATTTTTCCTTGTTTGATCAACTCCCTTTTCTCACAACCAGGAAAATGACTTGTTTTGCTTAAATTTTACAAACCTATGGCCCAAGTAATTGTTTAAATAACTTATCACCCACTCCTGCTCAGTAACATTGTTATAGCCTAATCTGTGGCAACCATAAAGGCCTGCAAAAGGAGAGAGAAGGGGGAGAGCAGAGCTTGAATAGAACGATGCATAAATCTTACAGTCTGAATAAGCATCTTACCTTTCTTGCTGAATTTGGCCTAGGAGAAAGAATTTAAAGAGGATACTGAGTACAAGGCAGATACAACTCAATAAAAAAACAATTCAAAGAACATTTTAATAAATATTTATTAATTCATCATTTACTTGGTGTCTATGAATGCCTTTGATATCTATCAAACATGATAACAGATATTGCATGCAGTTGTCCTGGGTTCAAATCTCACTCTGGCCACTGACTGGATTTGGCTTCAGTGATCCCAGAGTCAAATCCACCATGCTTGTAAACAGACAACTATTCTGCCTCCAACCAGTTAGGATTCTTAAATGTAGTTGTGTTTTGTTTATGGGTTACTGAAATGCATGCAATTCGGGCTCTGCCCTGTGTCTTGATCCAGCCAATGTAGCAAAACTGGTTAAATTATGTGCTAACCCTTACCTCTCCCTCCTCGGCTTTGTTCGCTTGTTCAAAGTACTGCTGCTGCTTTGGTTTCTTCTCCCTTTCCTTCTCGATGTGATGACTCCTGTCCCGGTCAGACTCTCTGTGCTTTTTCTGAGGCTTAGTAGTGGCCGATGGGTCGTAGTCACCAATATCACCATATATACTAACAAGAGGCCGAAAAAAAAGTTCATCATTACTCACTATCAAAAACCTTATTTACTATTTTCATTATAAATATGCAACAGGCTCTTTGCAGCTAGGGACCACATGACCACATCTACACTTTAAATCATGCAACAACAACAAAATGCTATCCAGAAATGGAAAGAGCAGGTATAAAATTAGTGAATAGGCAAATTTTCATCTTTTTCAGCAAATAGGGTATTTTCTTATCTAGAATTTGTCAAATGTTCTTGTAAATGTTCTACAAAATTTTAATATTTTGTTGTAGGCCGTAAAAGATATCATAATACCATTTTTTTAAAACAAGATTTTAGGCCTGAATGGCAGAAACTAAAGTTTCTTAGAATTTGTATGACTTGACCCATTTTCACATACATTTACTTTAGCAATTTAAAACTTGTAGAACATATTTTACAAGAACATTCGACGAATACTAAGAAAATATCCTATTTTTATTTTTTATATTTGCTGTCTTTTTTGAAGTACTCAATTTCAAGACTTGAAAGCCTGCTAATGTTGATCTGCCCTTTCCATTTCTGAACATTACTTTGTCACAGCTATTTAATTTAAAGTAGGTATGGTCACATGACTTTTACTTGTGTTTTAATGAAGTTTATACATCTTCTTTAACATGCATCCCTTCATGTAGAAATGTCACCTTTGAGTCCATTGAAAAAAACAATGAAAAACTTAGCTCCCCTCACAGAATTTTCAGTAACTAGGAGTCCCTAATCATTATACACAACTTCCCATACAATTATTATTTTCAATGGAAAAAACCCACCATACAGTTTAATTCAGAATTGTATGATTATTAATGTTCAACATTTTACATTATTTTTGAGTCAGTCTGCCAATTTATTAACAAGTGGATGTCTTGACTTTATTTTTCAACCATTTACAGTCTTGTCAGCATGGGCATGCCCAACTCTTGCATAAACAAAGAGACTCTTCTTTTGAAATTATAGTAGCAGACATTTTAAATCTTTATATTGGACTTTTCTACACTGCACTAATATAAAATACTGATCCATAAATTGTTATTGAATTTGTAAGATTTTTCTCAGTACTCTTACTAAATTTGAAAGATTTTTCTATCCTGTACCACCATTCTGCTCTAGATCTGTACTTAGTCTAGTACTATATTATTATTCAGGTCTCCAGAGTACATATTATTTATAGAATCTTGTTGATTGTCACACTGAAATCACTGCTAACCAACAAAATCCAAATCTAGAGTGCTCAAAGCCTGTTTGTTCTGTGATTATATTTTAATCACTCATAATCATCAAATCATTAAATCAACGTCCAAAAATAGTTTGTACCTTTCTAGTGCAGCAGGAGGCTGGATTCTCTGACTCGGTCCTTTTTCATGCTTTTCTTTCATTTTTTCTACAGATGAGTATAAGATTGTTTGTAAACTAGCTAGACTTTATATCTAATTCTAAAAGAAATGATGACCACTTTCCAAAGGCTTTGCTTTTTATCTAACTGGAAAACTGCTCTGATTAGACACTATGGAATTCATGCTGACCCATTCATGAGTGGCAAACTGCATCAACTTGTCTCCTCAAAACTTTATTTGGAATGTGACAATTGAAGGTCATGTTGCATATTTACAAACTGTGTATTAAAGGCACAACTTCGGTGAGTTTTCTACAGTTGAATCCAAATAATTTAAACCAGCTATGACTCAAATAGTAGTTTCAAGTCCTATGCATTTTCAGTATCAAATTCTCCATTTACTGATAAAACTTATACTAGAATTCTTGCCCTAATGCTGTTATCCATCAATGAAGTACTTAACATTTTGCTTTGAAAACAAATAAAAACCAATTTTTTATAGAACTGGATTCAGCTTCCTCCAAATCATTAAAACTATTATAACTGACAGGTCTTAATTTAGTCTAAATCTATGTTTCATTCTATACCTTTGTCCTTCTTCTTCATCTTCTTGCTACCCCTCATTCCTTGTCGGAGATACGACAGAATCTGAGTCAGTTTATTGATGACAATGTCATTTGTTGTCAGGGTTGTTTGTGACTGTTGAGACAAGAGAAAAATGCACTCCATCACCAAGTTGTTTTCATGCAAGGACAAGCAGGGATTTTGGTACAAAATTTTGCACCGAGTCCTGGGACTCCTTGAACTTGAAGGTTTAGAGACCCCAGAAGTTTTGAGGGGGTCCTATAAAACTGGATTTGTGACAATAAGTTTCTCAATCTCTGAGATGCAATAAAAAATAACTTTAAAACACATTTCATGGGAAGCAATTTGTGCAGAAATGTATGAAATTTGCATTATCTCAATCACTGAAGGTACAGAAACATTTGTGGCAGTACCTCAACACTTGGGCAATCTGTCTTGCTCCTTATTAGAGTTGTTGGAATATCACTCTCTGCATACTCATCTTCAAGGTCAAAGACATAAGCCTATGAATATCAAGATCATACAAAAGAAAATAAATAATTGTAAGCAAAAACAAAGTCAGCTGGCAACCAGGGTTTCTATTGTTCAAAGTTAACTCAAATTGTATTAGCTCCAGCTTTAAGTTGGAATACAGGGATCAACACCAACACTTACACATTTTCCATAGGAAAAGTTAATAAAAATTAACATGATCTTGGAAACATTTTAGGCATTGTGGAAAATACTTTTTATCTCAAATAAAACATATCTCTTTGCTTGGGCCTTAAGAATTTAAATCAAAAATTAAGATTGTTTAATCTTTAAAGGATAGACATAATATTTTTTTATTAACATATGTTGACATTTGAGCATTAAATTTTTTCTGTTAGAAGATGTACTGTGTTTCTTGTATGTTAGGATTGTTGGTGGTAAACCAATTTTGAGTTCTATGAAAGTTTTTTGGAATATAAACTTTTGATATGGAAAGTAAAATATCAAAATCAGTTTCTGTGTAGAAAGTTAAAGTGCTACATACTGACGCCAAGTTGTCACAAGTACTTTTATAGTTCTACGGGCTTTCCCAAACACTTCTGTTCAACTGTAAATGGATAAAAGTTTTTAACCGACTACCTGACGTCCCTGAAATAACCTTTCAACATAGTGCATTCAGTGCAAACAAATTTCAAAACATACACTGCGATTTATGACATCACATGGTTTGAAAGGAGTTTTTAGCTCAAACATGGGCCATCAGCCATGCAAACTTTGCCATGTGACCTCCCAGCTTTCAAACCATGTGACATCACACATACCTAATGAGCTTAAAAAGTGTTTGTAGCTTTGGCACTAAAATAGGCATTTTGTCTTCATAAATTCTCTGCAAAAATTCTTTTAAAAACAGGTTATGAGTGTCCCAGCGAAAATTAATATGGATCAAACATCAATTTTAGACATTTTAAACAAGTAGATCTATGATAATAACCTTTTTTCAAAATATATCTTGGTTTGACTTCTTTCTCAAACAATGCACAAAGTATTCTCACACAGTTTGTGCAATCAACATACCATTCTCCCTGGCATAAAAAGTTCATTTTTCTCTTGTGGTTTGTTTTTAAACACTGCTTTGTAAATCCTCTGTCCTAGAATATAGTAAGATAAAATAAGCACATCAGTTTACAAACTTATTACATAATAATAGTGAAAGTTCAAAAACAAAGATAATTCATAAACACAAGGAAACCAATGCTAAAAGAAATAGATATTCATAGATCAGAACAGAGAAAACTAGCTAGTACTAAGTGCTGTAGAACTTCATGTTTTAAGGACTTTCCTGGGGAAAATAAAGTTATAAACATCCCAGGGCTTTCCAGCAAGAATGTTACAAACCTTATTTAGGGCTGTAGCAGGAGGGGGCACCCAGAATTTAAAAAAAATATAAGCGAGTATAGGCGAAAGGGTGTGGTCACGCTACCCCCAAATATTTCTCATGTTTTTGTAACCACGCCCTCTCCCAAGTATTTGAACCCATGCTACTGACGACCCTATTATTGATAACAAGTGATAGTTCAACATGTTATATGACTTACCGAGTCTTGTTTTGAACTCAATATCATCATACTCATCATCATCTTCATCATCATCTCTATAATCAATGATTTGTAATGTTTAGCTCTGCATTTAAGAAATCTGACACTTTCCATATCACATTCAAACCCTGCAACTCTAAAACTATGCTGGGCTAAACAATAATATTGTTTTCAAACTAAGTTACTTATTAATGATTTTAAGGCCTTAAGAGAAACTTATTAAAGTCACCAAAATTGAGCCTTAAAGATAATACGCAATTAAAGGGTTTAGTGCAAAAACAATGAAGAAAGTGACTTAGTATGAAAGTTAAATTCTCCAAATGATTCTGGAGAGATAAGAGGTATAATGTAGGGAGAAATGACAATTTCATCAAAAGTCACTTACATCGTTTTTGCACGAGACCCTATTTGATACTATTGAGGCTTTTATTTTATTTCATTTTTTTGAGAAACAAACTTAAAGAGATCAAGCAAATGCCCAGTGTCTTTACTTGTGTGATAATTAGAAAATAAACTTACCCATCAATATTTTCCTTTTTAGTCTTTTCTTTCTTTCTTTCACCTGGTTCAGATGAGCCTTCATAGATTGCTATTTCACTTCGAACCTACATTAATAAATTTCTAGATTGAGTAATTTAACTCATAGTATTAGAAATTTTTTGAGATAGAAATAACATGGCCAAATATAAATGAATTTAATATTAAGTTAACTTTCCCTAAATCATTTATAATGTTTAAAAAAACATTTGTTGTTTTAAAAAAACAAACAGTTACTTTAGTATCAAATAAAGTTTAACACATTTTAGCCTTCTGAGCAGCAGAGAAACTAGAAAAAAGCAGTGGCTAGTTGTTTAATGCCAAAAAATTATATCTACTGTACCATCACTTAACTATTGTCTGTAAGTCAATCAACTGAGGGCAAAAAGTTTCTTAAGAAAAAATTTATTATTTCATTTGTTAATTAGAAAATGCTGTCAGTAAATAAACAACTGTTTGTCAAATTATTTGCTACCACATACACTGTTAATTTAGCAAGAACTACTCTGATTTCTCATACAAAAAAATTCTCAAGAAAAGTTCAGTCTTTAAGTATTTACAAGTAAGTCAATTTAGTGAGGAAAGCCAGACAGGCAATAGTGAAAAGCCCTGGTTCACGGGAAAACTTTTATGCTTAATAATTATTGTATAGTGTGGTAAGTAAAGCTTGAAAAAAAAATATTTTAAAAGCTCTGATACTCCAACCAACCTTTTGTAACAGGGCAAAGTCCAGCCCCTTGACCAAGTGAGTATGCTCCATATCACCACCAAGAAACTTACTCTCTTGAATAGCCATTCGTCTTCTCTCAGCAGCTGTATTCCTAGCAGTTCAAACAAATAAGCTTAGACCAGGGTTTTCAAAAGTTGCCGGTGTCTGGCGCAAACCAATGGCTACTTTGATCGTTTGTGTCGGATACTTTTTAGGCCTTAAAGTATTTTTGGTCAAAATACATCAATGAATAATTTATGTGAAAATTTCAATTTGGAATTCTTTTGACTATGGCAATGACCAACAAAAAATTTCCTTTAGTATTAGCAAAGGAAATTTTAACCTTTTTTGTTGACAAATCTAGTAGGACAGAGGATAAAGTAAACAAGCCAGACATGGCTAAAAAAAGGCTAAAAAGAAAGATATTTTTTTGTAAACCACTGCACATATTGCTGTCCTTGTTGCTTAAGCTTCCTATTAGCAACATGAAAACAATTTCCTGACTTCACTCTCCTCTGAGGACTTACGTAGCTTCAGCTGTTGGTCCAACAGCTCGATAGTTTGCTGTGGCAGCAAACTCATCAACTCCTTGGTAATCTGGGTTATCTCCTTCTCTTCGCTCTTTAGCCTGGGGTGTGTATTTATCAACAAGAAATTTTATTGTTAACCAATTTTGTTGACCTGAAATTACTAGCTAGCACATCTATTCTTAAACTATTAATCTAGTATGACCCATATCTAATAATCTGGCAATTTTTATTCTCTAATAAAGGAAAAAAACAGCCTCGCACATGTTTCTACACAAAAAAGAAAAGGCTAATACGAGAACCTGTATTCTATCATACCCTCATCTTTTAAATTTTTAACACTAGCTAAAAACATGTGCACTGACGCATCATTTTCTGCATGGCAACTTTTAAAATAACAATTTCTTCAAGGATTGTATTTCAGAAAGTTCCCCCAGTCTTAACCCCAACCCCCCCCCCAATCCCCATCGACGAGCCCACCTAAAACCCCTTATGAGGTAAGGTAAGCCCAGGGCTCTACTATTTATAATTGTTATAGTTGTTCAATGGTATAATAACTCACCCTGTCTCTGTACTTAGCTGCTAGCTCCTGTTCTCTCTCTTCTTCCATCTTTTTTAGTTTGGCATAATAACTATGCAAAGATACAAACAAATTACTAGTTATTAACTAATTAAACATAAAACTATATAAAACAGAAAGACTGCCACTCAAACATGTTGGCCACCCAGGAGCCAAAAATACTAGGTTTTTCTACAAGCAATAAGTACTGACTAACTCATCATGGATTTTACATGGAAACTCAGCATTCCAACTCTATGACTAACAGATACTGGTTATTGAGTTAACAGTTTATTCTTTACTTTATTTCAGATAAGGGCATACAATGGGTTTAGGAAGTTGGAGCTCTGGAGGCAGTTATCAGTTAAAAAATCTATTAATCCAAGACATGTCGTCCTTTTGTGACGGTTCGGCCCTGGGAGGGAATTTTAACATGCTTTAAGACCTGAGACTGGTCGAATTCTTGACCTGCCAGCCTTTCTCTCCTTGTTCCCTGGGGAATATCTGAATTCCTGTTTATCTCAAGATGACTTCTGAAAGCTTTCCAAAAATACCAGTGAGACAAAAGAGGCAAGGACTGAGGTAAAAAATAATTCATTTGTGACATTTGCACAAATAGAAGTGTAATAAATATCTTTAAACTATATTTATCCGTTCAATAGTTCATGTTGGCATACAAATTGCTGTTTGTAAAATTGATAAAATTCATTAACTCTAAACTTGGGCTGCCTGTGGTCTACACCTATAGCTTTGTGCACAAGAACATTAAATTTTCTATAATACTTTGTTTCCAGATTTGTTTTCCCAAGAAAGCTGACTGGCTTCATTTGTTCATCACATTAGGAACAATAATTCTTACTTTATCAGTCACAAAGGGATCACACAATCTTGCTACATGTTCTAAAAATCTAGTTTTCATTTTTTGCAATATTGGTAGTTCAAAGCACTGGTGTCAGTAGCAATTAAGAATATTGTTAAGTTACACAATAGGCCTTGTGCATGTTTACGCCAAACTAGTCAATTTCACCTCCAAGCCTTGTATTCAAGAAATAGACATGAGCATTTCGCACATGAAAACAGTGTTCACCAAGGAATTATTTTCATTTGTAGACACTTTGGGATTTGGTTTATGAAAATACAGTTGAACATCTACATAACAGCCTTCCATTAAGTGACCACTGCTTAATAGAGGTTCAACTGTATTCACACTTTCCAGATTCCAAAGCGTGGCTTGGGGATGTTTGGCGTAAACTTGCATGAGGTATATTATGTTAATAAAACCACTAAACTCATTTTCATTACATTTCTGACTTAATAGCCATTGTTCTATACTTCAGACTCTTCAACTAATTCTGCTATACCTAACATTGCTACTGTAGCTAAATGTTAGATGAGGCAGCGTTTTCACTTGCATTTGGAGTTACTTGATGTAGTGGTTCAGCTGGCAGGAATATTAAACTCCTAGGGGGGTCTGAGTGCATGCTTCCCCAAGGAAATTAGTAAACTGGACTCTCTAAAATGCAAGTTTTTGCATTCCCTGGGCTGGAATTGGTTAACTAGGAAGGTGTTCAAATGCTTAATATGCTCACAAAATAAGGTGTTTGACTGATTTCACTATTATGATTTGTAGTCTGCAAGTTGTTCATATTTTAGTTGATTCCAAAGTGAACTTCATTAAGAGGAGAATGTATGAATCCCATATCTCTAGAGAGCTGCCCTTTATAGATCCATTCATTGGATCCAAAGGCTGAGTCACTATCACTGTAGGAGCCTGCATCATCACAATCATACACTGAAGGGTCTTGTGCAGATTTTGTGTTAAACACTAAATTCTCCCAATGGTTATCAAGAGATAACTGGGATAATGTAAGGAGAACTGAGAACTTCATCAAAAGTCACTTACATCGTTTTTGCACTAGACCCTTCAATTTTCACACTCAAAAACTAATTATTTTGTGTGTGAACAACTGCACATTACATGTCAAACAACCGGACATAGCATCCAGCATCCAGCCTAAAATGAAACCCCTGATGAAGTATTTCAAAGAACAATTCATTGGGAGTAGTATTCATTGGTCAATTTCTTTGGATTCATTCCTAGGGGGGCTTTGCCAAAGGCCTGATTTGCAATGTTCAACAACCACAGTCACAGAGTTTGGTCATTTAAATCTGTTTTTAAAGCTCTGTTTAGATTGGCTTAGAAAACAGAGAAAGCACACTAAATCTAAAATAATTCCCCTAACCTATAATACTGTAGCTGGTTGTCCAATAGAACATTAAATTTAAACCAGGGTTACTCTTAACAAAACCTACTGGTTGATATGGTAATCAACCCTAGATTAGGGCTAATCTTGACCCTGCTGTTTTTCAACAGATGGCGAGGTTTAAAGAAAGCAATTCTTTTGATTTAAGCAATGAAATTCTTTTGACATACTTCAAACTTCACATTGTGACAAAAACATCTTCACTACCAATTTTCTTATAACATTAAAGCTAGGGCATCATTCAAAAGCATAAATCTACTATAATTATCACTCAAGATTTACATAATATAGAATATTACTGATTGAATGATACCTCTTCTTTTTTCTGCGCCGAGCTGCTCGATCTTCATCTTCATTGTATTGGCTAAAAACGTTTTAAACCAAGAATCAACATTAATGATTCAAAGTGCTATTAAAAAGTAAAACAGTTTCACTAAGCTGGTTCCAAAACAAGTTTAATTCTAATAGTTATTTTCAATCCCCAAGCCAATGATGATTATCAGCATGCAGCACTTTCACAAATGTCCCAAAATCTAGCTAAAGGTTGGGTTTTGAACAGATGGCACACGACTCAAGCTAAGCATCCAATTGTGAATATGAAGAGAGAGAGTCTGGTTTTCTGAGCTGGGTTTAACTAAAATATGGTCACTTCAAGTTATTCTTTAAGGCATTTTTTAAAGTCATATTCTTCGTTTTCATGCACTCTCTAGAAATGCCAAAGACAAAAGACCAAGCAGCCATACTGGTGCCCTAAACAAGAGAAATCAATAATTCTGTTCAAGAACACCAACAGGGCTACAATGATGTTAGGTGAAAACAAAGAATACATTAGCTGGTATGCATGTAGAGTTGCACCTGATCATATCTTTCTTGATTTTTAGTTTGGTATTTCCAATACTGTATTTCATACTATATTTTAGTTTGGTGACTCCCATACAGTAGTGTTGCAACTTGGTCATATCTTTCATAGTTTTTAGTTTAGTAACCCCTGTAGAGGGTGCCTGCAGTGCTTTTGAAACTGCAAGATCTCAAATAACTTATACACAAGTTGTGAGGTTTACATAAATACTTAAGGCCTGTTCGCCCCATACAGAAACTTTATCTTAAGTTTTTCAATCAACCTTTATTTGTGACAAAGGTACAGTTTGACAGACGTGAGTTTAGAGTAACTGATAATTTGCAAACCAAGGAACATCTCTAGGTAGGTTACCTCAATTCACTGCACTTGTGATTCACGTAAAAAAAGTTCATGATAAAAGTAGTAAAAATATATATCAAAAATAACCTTCTGATCAAATAATCATCGAGTTGTGAAATTAGTTTCTGCTTAAAAACTGACCATTCTAAAATACTCCTAGTTGCTCTATCTTCATCTTGTAAATTTTTCATTTTGATATATTTTTTTTGTTAGACACACAAACCTGACTCGTCAGTTCTATAAGATATTAAAAATATATAATACACTGAACGATGAAGCTGTCTTCGAAATACTTCGACAAACCTTTCGCTGTGGCTATGTGAAGAACTATGTGTTGTTTTGATCTTAGCAGCTGTTGGTGGAGCTACAGATGGCATTGCTCTTGGAGTCATCAGCAACTTTCTGAAGTCGGCATTTGTCAATGCACTGTAAAACAAAAATTATTTCCTCAACATCAAACTCACAATCATAGACCCATTAGCTTTACTTACTAAAACTTTTGACTGTAATATTCGCAGTTTATTTGTCTAGAAACCATGAAATACTTACGCTGCCGCGGCGGCTGCAGCAGCCGACGAGTGTGCCATCGAGGGCGGCGCCAAGGGATTGGAAAACACCTCAGTGGCTGTTGAAATACAATGATAGGTTACTAAGCGAATCCTTCCTGTACGACTAAGTTAATCTAGGACTTGCTTAAGTACAAAATAAGACAGAAGAGAATCACTCACTCTCCGGCATTTTGCTTCTTCGGGGTAGACTGAAAACCACAATGCACCACGCACTTGGCAAAACAAATTGAGGAGAGGTTACTAAGTATTTGCAATGGCGGATAAAAATTATTTACTTCAGTTGTTCCAGTTGTCTTTGACTTTCAAAGACAAAGTAGAGGAGTTCTGAACAGTCTTACTTGTTAGTTGTTAAAATTCATACTTTATTTATTAAATTAGAGAAATACACGTTCTTGATTGAAAGGCGAGTGTTAAGACAGTAAACGATGACGTCCCATTTATCATGGTACCACACTGGTCGAAGAATTACTGCAGAGCAGAAAAGATATATCACGGAAGCGTTCCACTCATCTGATGAGGGTGGCAAAGGTTTTCTCAACAGAGAAGACCTCAAAGTTGCCTTTGTGTCTTTATTCGGGTACAAACCGTCAAAATTTGAAGTTGATGAGCTTATGTCCGTTGAAAAGTCTCGTGGGATGCGTTTGGATACCTTCGTGGCAGTGAGTAGTACAAAACTTGCTGCACAAGGCACAGATGATGAAATAAGACAGATGTTTGTTGCATTTGACATGAAGTGTCGTGGTTTTATTACTTTAGATAACGCGAAGAAGATCTTCTCCAAAGTTGCTCCGTTTGTTGGCAGCGACAGAGTAGAGAAAGTATTTAAAGAAATTGACAGTGACAAAGATGGCCGTATTAGTTTCCGTGATTTCGAGTTTATGATGAAGTTTAATGTAGAAGATATTTGATATATTTGAATTTACTTTCGCAACGCTTTTTTTTTAGTTTAGGGTTTAACAAACCTTTCAATTTCAATGTGTTGTATGCGAGATGGCAAACAGCCAAAAGAGGCACATAGCACCGAGTTGACTATAAATCACCTCATATCCAACAAGCCCGACTATCTTATTAAATTTCTTGAGCTTTCCAAACCCATCAACACCTGAAAATGACAAGTAAAATTTCTATACAATCCATAAAATCAATATATTTGTATTATGGTCATGTTGGTGTACAAGCCGATAAACTTGATTGAATGAACCAATCAGATTGCTAGAAACGTAATATTCAAGTTGGTAATTTAAAATACGAGTTTGAAGAGTTGAAACGGCAAGATTGGTTGATAAAGTACTTTGCTCCACTGTCATAGAGGTGATTCCTGATGTGGTCACCTAAATGGCAGCCAGTTTCCCAAATACACAGTTATTGGTCACAGTAAGAGCGTCTAATACAACATATGTTGAAAGTAGACTAAGGGCCTGTGACAGAGGCTGACCAAGAGAAAACAAAAGGGGCAAGTGAGACATTGTTTATGGGAACAACAAAATGTGCCAGGTCCTTTTTCAGAGGGTCTGAGAGTGTTCCTTTAGCCAAAAAGGCTCAAAGATTTGGATTTTTCTCAACAGAAAAAAGTGATGGACCTTTGCCGACCATGGGGAGGGAGGTGGAAGTGCACCCATCACAACCCCCTCTCTATGGGCCTGGACTAAGTTTATTCATAGCTATTGCTAGGAATAATTAATGACTTGAAACCATGGTGTTTTTTGTAGAAGTCTTCAACAAAAGCAGAAGCAAAGTTTTAAACATAGATAATGTGAAACAAAAACCAATGCAGGTGCACATGACTATATATTTTTTTATTTCACTGAAATCTTGCATATTGTCTTAATGAATCTATGACCATCTCTACTGAAAACCTTAGCGGGATTGTCACAGAATGAAAAACTAAAGGAGTCTTTGTTTTAAGACTTAACTCTTGTCTCAATAGTCAGTCTTCATTTTTACTTTAACTTTTGTGTGTATCATGCAAAACTTAATATTGCCGTTTCTTCAGGGTTTGTGCCCTTTGTTGGACTAAAAATTTAAGGACATATTTTCCATTCTTGAAGGACTCCACACATGCAAAATCAAAGCACATGGCTTTTGGCAGAAAGAGTGAATAATACAAAACTTTTCATTGGCTCTTAACATTCTAGACATTCAACCAATCAGAGCAATGAAAATGGCTAAGAATCTATTTGTGCATGGGGCATTTGATTGATACTGCGATTGTTTTCATTTGTTTTTTATTATTATGTGTTGCTATATTACTGACAGTAGAATATATTTTCACATAGGCATTCTAGAATCTAAATTGGGTAAAATTAGCTACAATTTCAAGAACTTTCCAGCAGCAATGACAGCAATTTTCAAGTACTTTCAAAGCCTTGAATTTTTATTTTGATATTCAAAGACTTTCAAGGTACTTGCGAACCCTGTTTCTTGTTTCCTGTTTCATGTTACAAAATCATAGATTTTTCACTAGTTTGATTTCTTTATTTAATGCATATATTATATTCTTGCAACATGGCTTATAGTAACTACTCCCCTCCCGCAAAAAAAAATTGAAGGCCACAGTTTTTAAATTTTTAGTTTTACAGATCCCATCAACTGATATTTTGTCAATAATGAAGGGCCCCAATAAATGTAAAAACGATGTAAGTGATTTTGATTGAAACACTAAATTCTCCCAATGGTTATCACGAGACAAAGATAATGTAGGGAGAATTGAGAACTTGATCAAAAGTTGCTAACATTGTTTTTGCATTAAACCCTTCAATTGTCAATATTACATTGATCTGGAAAGTTGAATCAAACGATCAATTTTTTGCTCAATCTTAACATTAAAACTGCACTTGTGTTTGCCATTGTAGCCTGTGAAGCAGGCTATTGCTATAGTATCAGCACAAATTTTTTTTAAATATTTATTTTGCCCAAACAACCAAAAGTTTTGGAAGAGTGATCTTGTAAAACTATAATTAAAAAAACTCTGGTCTAAAGAAAGAAATACTTCGGATTTGCTCCTGAGCAGCTAGATTACCACTAAAATATGATCATTAGTGGTAGTTGAAGTAGGTGTTAAGAGTGGGAGGCAGGAACCAAAATTTTCTGCACCTTCCACATCAACATGAAATACCACATGAGTTTCAGTTCTGTGTCAAAGTTGTTACTGTGGGTAATTCCCCTGTAATGTTACCAACAAAGTTTACTTTTGACCTCTGAACTAAAAAAACTCCTTGTTGGTTGAATTTCTTCTCCATAATAGTTAAGTATAGTTGTTTTTCTCATCTTCAATGCAAGTTCATAAAGAAGCTCATCAGGGATACTGTTGCACTGTCTTGCATCTAAAGTGTTCAACTTTGGTAGTTGTTTAAATGTTTGTTGGAGAGGTTTCCCCAGCAATTTATGTAATCCAACCAGACATACTGTCTCCAGCCTGTAACACCCCATTACAAGCTGTGCAAGGCCAGCATCTGTTATCTCCCAGCACCACGACAAATCAATTGAGATCAGGTTTGGGCAGCTATAACAATTTAAACAACAAAAATTCAATTTAGTAGTTGCATCTTAACTGTACCAAATTTTAAAGTGCAACCATCAGAATCATGGAACTTAGTCTACTTGAAAAGTTTTTGAAAAAGAAGGAAAAGAAGAAACGTCTCCCTGGGGGAAACTCTCTTGAAAAATGGGTAAGGGTGCTCAACAGACATATTTGAAAATGACCTTAAAAGGTATGCATAAATTAACAGAGAGGCTGATTTCACACCCTAATAGGTTTGACTGCAATAATTTGTCAAGCTTTAGAGAAACTGTTTCCTCATCATTGGATCAATGTAGTTAGTAAATAACATTCTCAGGTAATTATGTTTCCTGATCATGCATCATTAAATTCTTGTATGACACACCTTTTATTTTTTTTCAAAATGAAAAACCTGACCCTATAAATGGTATGAAGATCCTAAGAGATATGCAAAGGCTCTCATTTTCAACCCTAAAACAAATATCCACTTTTCACCAGTAACTAGCTTGTTCAGTCAACACCATTATTTTCATCAATATTTACTTATCAATCCCACCTTGCAGCAACAGTGGTTAACACTTCATCATCTACTTCTGAACATTCAGGTAAATCTAGATGCAGTAAACCTGTACCATTGTTCATACTGGAAAAATGAAGTTGTTGAAAAAGCTCATTAAGAGCCTTAGCAGAAAACTCAGGTCCTTTTTTTAGTCTTAGTTTCTTCAGATATCTCATTGTCTGCATCCATTGTAGAGCATTATCAGTTAAAAGATCACAAAATGAAAAGCTTAAAGTCCTGAAACAAAAAAAGAAAGTTTAATTAATATGCAATCTCAGGATAGAGGTTTAGTTACTCAAAGGTAAAAAGAATAGGGATCCACGCTAATTTTGAAGTGTGAAAAAAACCTGAGAAATACCAAGGCTTTAAAGTTTTTGACCATCAAATCAACTTTAAAATGCTATCAATCTTTCTTCAAGCCTCAGCCTATTTTAGCTCATTTCACTGGAGCTTATCTCTTGTTTCAGTCGGTAGTGTTAAGTGGATGAAAATTGTTGACTCTCCCTGGACAGGACACTAATCCACCACAGGTTATCCCTCAGCAGAGCTGGTACTCATTTTTAAGTGACCTTTATACAGCTGAGTTTGATAAAGTGTCTTGCTCAAGGACTTAACGACCCAATGACCCTAATGTTGGGGCCCAGCCACTACACTGCTACATAATAACTAAGCACAGATTTTAAAAGGAGTCAGACAAAAACCAAAAAAATGGTTCAGTTTGTTTTTGCACCCCTGTTAAAAAACAATGTGTTTTATAGAAAAATCTATATATTCTGTAAAAACCCCTAAAAATAATAATAATTGTCAATTTCAACAAACAAATATCTGGCGTGGGGGGGGGGGGGGGGGGGGGGGGGGGGGGGGGGGGGGGGGGGGGGGGGGGGG
>JAOBAT010125965.1:0-35911 GCA_026413305.1 Hydrozoanthus tunicans
CCCCGCTTACAAATAGTGTCAAACATGGAACTGATTTGGAATTTCGACCCTGTTCGTTCTCATTGGTTTCAGGTGCAATGCAGCAAAGTTGTACAAACGCATGAATATCTCACAATTGTTTCCCCCTTTCGTTATTTCTTCAGGTTTTACAAACAAGAAATGAATTGTCACAACTGCAAAAAGCTGTGCTCGCCCACCCGAGCTCCCAAAGAAGCAGGTAAAATAAAGGCGTTGCTGAAAATAGATTTTTTTTCCCTTTAAAAGAAATCTTCTGACCTGTTGAAATAGTTACGTTTGCTCTTTTAATCGAATTCTAGGCATGAATTTGATTTCAAGGCTGAGCAGTTGTCGACCGATCTCAAAAAGCTTGATAGACACGTGACTTCAGCAATTGTAGATCAGATAAGCGATGTCTTTGCAGATGCTGAATTACCAATTCACAACTTACTGTCTGCAGCCACTGCTCCCCTACTGGTAAGGAATTTAAACTGTCTTCTATTCTGCTAGATCCATCTTCCATAGTAGAATGCTAGGAAAACAAGCATAGTTCTCTTGAAATTGACAAAAATAGATACAATGGGAATATGAAAAAGACTAAAATGATATTAACAATACTGACATTTAGTGTTTAGTTGTGTTCAGGTGGTACGAAAAATGTTTTAGACAGGGTGGGGTTTTAACGATGTCTAGAATTTCGCTTTTTTAGTTGGCTTGTTTTTTTTTTTCAAAAGAAAACTTGCAGTTTTTGTTCTCCCACAAACTAAAAACATGTTTTTTTCTCCTTTTTCAATTTTAGCAAGCAAAACAGTCGTTTAACAGGGTTCAAAATAACAGTCGATCGAAAGGCTATGTTCGACTCAATGAACAACTTTTTGACCGGACAAGACTTTTCATAGCCAATCACGTTGACTGGTCACATATATTCCTAAAACATTTTTAATAAATTCAAAACTAACATCAACTAATTAAGTTTCTTTTTCATATTCCATCCTTATTTTCTTACTATTAAAGGGCCGCCGATTACCTGTATTTAGTTCTTTGTAGAAGTTTGCGATGTCAAACTGAGAAGCAACTTATCAGTTTCATGCCCCGACCGTATTTTGAGCCTGCTGTGAAAAAGGCTAAAACGGCTATTTTCGTTTAAGCTTGAAACATTAAATGTGAAGCAAATTATTTGCTGCTATTAATGTTTTGTCAGCCATCTTTAGTACGCAGTTCCTCATATCAATCTCGTTTTAGCAGTAAATTCTTGTCTTGGGTCTTCATTCGTGTTAATGTTTTTTCTTCTTTTCATGCTAAAGGGTGCTTCTACAGTGGAACCCCAGTTTAACGATCTTCGGTTTGACGATATTCCCGGTTTAACGATTGGGATATTGTTCCCCGAGAGCAAAATCTTTCCCGGTATAACGATAAAATCAACATGACAGAGCACAGCAGATGCTGGTTTTATATCATAGTTTATATGCCTTTTTTCCTTGCCTTTTGTCAGTTCCCTTAAATTTAAACTGTTTTGACATTTTTTAAGGACAACAAAAAATACTCCGGATGCTGTACTTGTGAATCATTTGGTATTATATACAAAGTATCAATTCGGTGAACATAGAGTTAAAACGCGTACGTCACCTTTTTCCCGGTACAACGATATTTTTAGAAATTTTCCCACAATATCGTTACACCGGGAATCTTGCATAACGACATCTCGGTTTAACGATATAATTTTGTTTTTCCTTTGGCATATCGTTATACTGGGATTCCACTGTATTGCTTTTTGAGTCATGTTAATTGGGACCTTAAGCAACGAGGGCGCCAGAATTGACGACTACGGCTTATATACACAAAAGCGCACTTCTTGATTGCCCATTTCGATCATGTATGGCTAGTTTGCTTTCTCTTTTGCTTGAGCATTTGAGCTGCGCTTTGTGAATAGAAAACGATGGAAGTGTTTTTCATAAAAGTTTTATCATAAAGCTAAGGTTGCGAGGACGGCAACGCGGACGACGACGGCTACAACAAACACCTTTCTGGCTTGCCCTTTCCAAACATTCTTGGCTAGTTTGCCGTCTCTTTTGTTCGAGTAACACTTTGTGAACATAAAAAAGATAAGATCTCACTGCATAAAGATAAAAGAAGATTGAGAACATTTTCTGTTTATCGTTCCCTTAGTTGTAAGAACTTCAAAATTAAGCTTTTAACGTCGTAACTTTGAAGACGACATCATGCAGGTGGCCAGCACGGTACATTCCAACGTGTAGCTATTGTATTCACTTTTGTTTTCTGAGCACTGTCGTGGTCTGCGTTGCCGTGTACTGGTATCTTAAGCTCGCTATTGACGTCCTCTCTGCTTAAGGTTTTACTAGGGAGCTTAAGCAACGAGGACGACAACGTCGACGACGGCAGTCTACAAAAAACTTATTTCATGCTTGTTCTTATCAATCACGTATGGCTAGTTTGCTTTCTATGTTGTCCGAGCTACGCTTTGTGAACAGAAGAGGATGAAAGAAAGTTTTATAAAGGTGTAAGAAGGTTGACCAAATTTTCTGCAGGTTGTTCTCGTAGTCGCAAAAACTTAAAAACTGAGCTTTTTACGTTGTAATTTTGAAGACGACGGCGTGCAGGTGGCGCGCACGGTGCATTCCAACGTGCAGCTACTATTTTCACTATTGTTTTCTGCCGTCGTCGTCGGCGTTGTAGTCTTCGTTGCTTAAGCTCGCTATTGTCTTTCTGTACACTTAGGATTTTGGAGTGGTTGAGCAGGAACGTTCCTTTGCAAAGCTGAAAGTAAACGCTGATGGGTTCCAAAGACAGGCCATTGCTTTAGCACAAGTTTCTCGACATGCAGCGTCAATCTCTGCAGATGCCAGAAGTAAGAAATTTTCGCCATCATATATAGGAGCGCCTGTCGTCCGTTCTTGCAATATTAATTGGTTTTGAGAGTAAAACAGGGCTTACACGGTAATGAAAAGTCAAGGAATTTTAGAATGCTTTTTCCAGAACGTGAAAAATGATGGAATTTTTGAAAATAGCCAAGATCATGGAAAGGTTATGGAATTTTATTACTGGTTATGATGTTGATTGCAAAAAAAAAAAAAAAAATTTAAAGTTTTTGTTTTAAATTTACAAAATAATAGTTCAAGTGTTTTTAAATTTCTCAAAATTCAAGAACGTTGTGTTGTTTGTGTCCAAAAGATTTAATTAGCATTTTAAAGTTGCACTAAAGTGTGAGTAGCTTGTTTTGGGAGTGGATTCTTTGGTTTCTCGATACTTCTCTCATACATGGAAAATCATGAAATTTCGTTCTTTATTTCCGGTGTGAACTGTGTACGAAATCTTCGACTGCTTTTTCTCGTTAACAGCGAAATTCTCACAATTTATTACGGAAAACATAAATCTTCGACTGCTTTTTCACGTTAACAGCGAAATTCTCACAATTTATTACGGAAAACATTTACTTTACGATATCAATCAGTCAGTTGCAAGAAATTGTTTGAAATTTGGTCAAATTTTTTTTTCAACGGTTACTCTAACTAGCAAAATTTTCAGACATTTTGGTATACAACCGCGTTTTCGGGAGGCTGGGTTGTGACGTCATTCCGACTTAAAATATTGAGCAAATGAGATCTTCCTTAACAAAGGTACAAAAGAACCGAGAACTGTTTAAGGAATTGAAATGTACTTCTGAATCAAAAATCTCTGATTCATTCGTGCCCATCTTGCTGTGTTTTAATACAGAGATGTCCGGGAATGACGTCATAACGCGGTCGTGAACTAACAAAACTTGGATTTCAAATGTGTATCAAAAGTCGAGAATACGACCGATTTCAAAATTTCTTTTCTTAAACGTCCTTAGCTTCCAAACACTTTTAGTGGTACCAAAACCAGTTGTTAGTTTTACTGGCACTTTAAGAAACGAAACATTATGTAGCACACAATATCTCGTTTGAATGTGTACGTGTATATTAAGGGACAGACTGGTCACAGCACCAAGTGGAAACCATACTCTTCTTGATCAATGCGTAAATTCTTTGAGTCCTCCGCTAGAAGATGAGGACTAGATCTAGGGTTAAACGTGTTTGACTCGTAATCCTAGGCCCCAGTCCGACCACTGCAATGTGTCCTTGGACAAGACACTTTACCCTACTCGTTCTGGTCAACATAGCTGTGTAAAGTACAAGCCTTTTCTGGCGGCTAACCTGTGGTAGATTAGTGTCCTGTCCAGGGAGAGTTAAGACTCTCATTCCTTAACACTACAGAAACAGGAGATAAGCGCCGGCCTAACGACCACTAAGTAATTACGAAATGAGACCTCTTTGACGTATTGGGTTTCCAAAGTGTCTTACTGACATTATGACCGTGACATGACTTGACGTGACGAGACGTGAAGTATATCTCAGTAACCGAGTGCAGTGCCTGTTCGAGAATATATTTTCCCTAGGTGTTTCACAGTACAGACCACCGTAGCAAAAGCAAATGCTTTCCCGGACAGTCCGAAAAAACGAGGTTGTTAAGATGTTTATTACATGGCTTCAATTTTAGATCGGTAAAAGAGAACAAACGATTACCTCTCCGTGCTCGAGTTAGCGAGAAAACAATCCAATTTAACTTCCAGGTCCTGTACAGGTAGTAAATGGACTGATTTTCGGCCTTTCATTGCGCAAGATTTGTTTATTGGCCCTAGAAATTTGACTTGCAATGCAATGCTTTACGATTTTACTTATGATTATTGTTTCTGTACTGATGTCTTTATAGGAGTAAAAGTCGTAAATTCATGTGCCACTGAGATAGAGAGACTTGTTCAGCCAATTATTGCAGCTGCTGTAGCTGTACGAAGGAACCCATCGGATGTCGCTTCGGTGGAACATCTCGGTTTCCTGCGACGTGAGTGGGCAGCCAAGATTCACCTACTCACAAGTGTTGTTGATGAGATCATGGACGTCAGAGAATTCGTAGAACTAACAGGTGTGTAACGTCTACTATTAATCCAAGGGGCAAGTAGGCAGCAGTATACAGGTGTACTATTGGTGGGTTTCAGATGACGTAATCAAATGTTTACAAATACACCTTTTCAAATCAACACCTTCGGGGGACCAAAGGAACCTTTGTTTCAAACTTAACACCAATCAAATAACAGTGAACTCATTTATAACAATGGCCGAAAGTCGCCTATTGACAGACAGTCCAGGGCTGGGGTGTGGTGTACAACTATTGTCAGGTTCTACTGTTATTACATGGGCCGAATAGGAATTGCAAGTGTACACAACTGAGCTGTCAAGTTATTTAGGCAGTCCAGGTATATATACACATACAGTATTTAGACCAGTCTATAGCTGCCGTCAGGTTTAACAGGCAACTCCTGGGTCGAATATACAGGTGTCTTATTGGCATGTTCTAAAGGCAACCAAGGGATTATAAATTGGTTTACAGCTTACGCGATGTTCTAGAGGTAGCTTCGGGTTGTAATAAAGAAGAATTCAGGGAAGATGATGAGCTCGAGAGCTTAGGAAGCTGGAAGCCCTAATTCACCGATATAATTTTTTTTAGTGATTCAATCTATTTAGTTTAAGGCATTGAAAATAACGAATTCATTCTGTGGCTAATTGCATCGGATCAGCCCTAGCATTTTAATGTAGTCAGGAAAGAGTATCTGAAAACAACACAATAAGTCTTGGGTGTAGCTGGTAGCCCTTGAACGAATCTGATGGCTCAGAGCTCCTTTAATCCCCTGTCAATTGCATCGATCCAAGTTTTTGCCTACCGTTCTTGAAAAGTAGCTCGCACAGGAGTGTTGTTCAAGTTTTGCTAATAATTTGAGGCTTTTATTGTTAACAAATTGATAAATGTTTCTTCCATAAAGTTTGTACCATCAGGATGTGAATTGACCTTTATAATCTTGAACGTTGTACCTAGGACATGTGGTTTAGAAAAGGTAAAGAACCGTAAACTATCTACAATTTTTTGTCTCTTTGGCAGAGGCAAACATTCAAGAAGACATTGCACATTGTCGAGAAGCCATGTTTGAGCAAAATGCCAGGAAGCTGTCGGAATCATCCTTGCGTGTGGTGGGTCGCTCGCGACGGCTTTGTCAGGTGGCCAGAAAGGAGATGAAGAAAACTGCAGATCCAATGTACAAGGGCGCACTTCAGACGGCGGTGAAAGAGCTTGAGGCAGGTGAGACACAACTCACGCAACAGGGCTCGAAATTAACTTTTTTCCAAGTAGCATACTGGCTACCACAAACAAGTTTTAGTAGCCATACACGAATTTTCAAAATATTTTGATTATCTATATTATAAAATTCGTCACTAAATAAATGAGAAAAATAATAATAAAAAATAAGTCTGGACTTAAGATTAATCCATCTGTGCGTTTAAGGCTGGATATATTTTTTTTCGTTTCCAGTGTCTCTTTTCCATTCCTAGAAAATATTTGAAGTTTTTTTCCCTTCAATGTACAATCTTGCTCTCGACCTTGTTATTGCTCCCTTTGTTTTGTACTGAATGATTGCCAAAGCTGCTGACGCCATTCGCGTGCTCCATTGGAATTTTTTCATGGTTAGTAACCAAGCAGAGTGCGCGATTCACTTAAATATATTATATAAGTTGTTGTTATTCTGTTGTTGGCCTAATTGTAGCTCAGGAGTTTTTTTTTTTCCTTTTTTTGATTGGTTCAGTATTTGCTGCTCTAGCTCTTTCTTTTCCTTTCATCAAAGCGATTCCCGTTATGGCTCGTGCTGGTGAAGAAGTCATGATGAGTGTATCCAATGTTCACCTGCATCAAAAACTTTCTGAGGCGGCACGACTAGTTGCCGAAAAAGTCAAGATGCTAAAATCAAGTGTCAAACGAGTGCCCCTAGGGACTATAGGTGAGTAGTATTCTGTCGACTGCTCGAACACTCTTTTTCTTGGGGCCTGGGGCGATTTTCAAAGAATTTATTAATTTATTGAATTGCGTGATTTCAACGAGGAAACAACTTTCAATTCTTTCTTCAATAGTAATTACTTTCTATAAAGTTAATACTGCTCAAAATTATTATACGTTTAGAAATATTGTATTTTTTTGATTTGCCAGACTTTGTGGGCTCAGATTTTCTACCGAATCCTGCTTTACCCTCTGAAGAGAACCATGTTGGTGACGAGGTACGACCAAACTTTCACATACCTGTGAACCGTGGTCGTGAACTTGACGAGAGACTCGGGCAGATAGGTAAAAGCTTTTCTAGACCCTTATTCAATTATTTATAATATGGCCAAGTGATCTCACCTGCTGATTGGTTTGTTTTAGATCCATTTCATCCATGTCATATCATTTCGAACATGCCAGAAAAAAGCAAATAAAACCCCAACTGACAAGGATTTTGTTCAATTGATTTTTGGTGGACAGATATAAGATCCAGTCCGAGCAAAACAAAAAAACCTCAGAATTTAAAGGGTGTAAGGTGATTGTTTTGCTTATAATGTCTTGCCCCCAAATACAGCCACACATAAAGGATAATGTAAAAACTTCAACACAGTCTTCAAACCTCTTAAGGTAATTCCCCCGGCAGTTTTGCAATGCGCATCTTTACTGCGCATATTAGAAATTTTAAAATGTTTACACATTTTTATCATATTCTAGTGAATGTTGAGCCCTCGAAGACATATCAGACAAAATAATGCAAAAAAATAGTTTTCTTCATAATATATGGGGCTTTTTGTTTAACTCGGTTCCAGTCTCCCCTCGGAAATGGGGTAAAAAAGCACATGTTTTACTAGTTTTCCAAGAGTTTCTCCTAAACAAGCACGGGTACCCCACAATTTTTTTTCGTCAATCAATCAAATTTCAAAACGACTCTCCGGAGAGAAAAAAATAGGAAAAATCTGAGTGTTGCAAGTGTGGAAAAATGTAAATACACTGGTTTTTTTTGGTATTGAAATATAGTAACAACAAAAGCACACAAAAATGCCTCTTTACCAAAAATGTTTTTGCCGAAAATTACGAGAAAAATATTCTCCTAATCCAGGAGAACTCTTTTCTTCACCTTCCTTTGTTTCCCTTACGTTCCTTGATGTTATCTTGGTTGGCCACATAAGAAATTTATTGTCCCAATCATATCTCAAAAGTTAACACGGATACACCCCTTTTTTATTCCATTTTTGCAGCTTACATATAATTATTGACAAATGAGGAAAGCTTGACGAAAATCTAGGTGCGGGCTCTATTTCGATGGAATGAGGTAGAGTTAGAAACAATGTATAGGGTGAACGAATCTTTGAGGAAGAAATTGGAGTTGAAAGTATTCTTTGACATAAGGAAGATAAAACAAAATAGTCCAAGACGGTGGTTTAATCTGTGAACTTCTAATTACCGGTAAGACGCTCTCACTAACTGACCACTAATTAACAGCCATAGGCTCTTACCACTTGTGCTACTGGAAACCATGGACTCACTAATTACCAGTCAGACGCTCTTATCTACAGAGCTACAAGAACCCATGAACCTCTGATTACCATTCTGGTAATAAGAAGTTCAAGGGTTCCAGTAATGAGAGTGTTTCATGACAATCAGAGGGGGCCCTGGGTTCCTGTAGTTCAGCTGATAAGAGCGCATTACTGATAAGCAGGGGTCAACGGGTTTCTTTGGTAACACCGACTGACTGGTAATCAGAGGGCCCTAGGTTCCTGTAGTTCAGAGGTAAGAGCGTTTGACTGGTAATCAGAGGGCCATTTGTTCCTGTAGTGAGTGTCTGACTGGTAGTTTGAGGTCCATGGTTTCTTGCAGCTCGTTAGGTAAAAGCGTCTGGCCGGTGATTAGTTGTCCATGGGTTCCTGAGGCACAGTGGGTAAGAGCATCTGACTTGTAATCAGAGGTTCATGCGTTCCTGAAGCTTAGTGGGATAAGACCGTCTGACTGGTAATCAGTGGTCCATTGATTTTTTAGCTCATTGGGTAAGAGCGTATGACTGGTAGTCGGTGATCCATGGGTTCCTGTAGCTCAGCTGGTAAGAGTACATGACTGGCAGGGACGGTACATGACGGGCAGCAATACTCTGGCTGCAAAAACCCTTGGACCTCTGATTAAAAGTTGAAAGAAACTAGAATTTTGAGCTCTAACTGATAATTATACTTTTACTGTCCAGGAAGCGGTGTATTGCCGTCAACCGGTATGGTCAGCGCAAGTAGAGATGGCTTCGTGACTAAGGTGATTAAATTTAACTCTCTCGCAAGGTTTTTTTTAACTTAACAGCTAACACACAGGCTCGGGTATCTTTCCACATAATTAAATCCATCGCAAACAGGCGCGAACAGTTAAAAACAGTTAATTCATGTCTGTTTTAACAATAATGTCTCAGCAGTCATAGATTGAATTTGACTTTTTTTTAGTCTTAGGAACTCTGTGTTAATTTAGCAACATGTTGCAAAATAAGCTTCAACTAATGCAACCAATGGAAAACAACCGTAACTTAATATTATCTACCTACTAAAAAATTAAATCTTTTCTCGAGTCAATGAACCCATTAGACAGGTTTCCGTAGTGTTAAATAGAGGAGAGTCTTTGATTCTCCCGGGACAAGACGCTTATCCATCGCAGGTTAGCTCCAATCAGTACTAGCACTCATTTATACAGTTGAGTCGACTGTAACAAAGTCTGGTAAAGTGCTTTGTTCAAGGACACAATGCAGTGGTCTGAAGGGGGCTCGAATTCTGCTCGGCCACTTCGCCGCTCACGCTATGTGCTAACACGCCTACCTAATTATTTACCTGACTTTCTTCGTATCCCTTTATTTATTCATTGTCTCGTTTCTTCTTTCGTTCGATCGCTCGTTCATTTTATTTATTTGTTTACCCACTTGTTTACCAACAATCAACCTTCACTCGTGGTATTTGTTTAGCTACCTAGATTCAATGAGAATCGAATGCATGAAGGGGTTAATGTTAAAGACCTTTTTCGAAAATGACGGCGAATTTAATATCTTTCTATGTGCATTCAAATTAGCCCTGTTGGCCTTGTTGTTGAGTTAAACTTTCAAAAGAATATACCGAAGCGAGGCTAGGTAGACTAACTTGAATGCATACAAAAGAACGTATAATCGCCGCTATTTTTGAAAAAGGTCTATTTCTAAAACATTCGCACAATCTCTGTCTTGAAGCAGCCACGTGACAGCCATCCTCGTCATGGTCATAGTTATAACCAGAAAGTGACATCTCTTCACCAGCCCCTTCTGCCGGTTCCCCGTACTGAGAAGATTTACCGGCGTACTAAAAGTCTTGACGAGTTACTTCACCTGATATTCGGGGATAATGACAAAGATGACGAAGAACTAGAGCAGTTGGACAGAAATGATTTATTTGGTAAGTTGATTGATGAGTGTTTGCTGGTGCATCGCCTTGCCATTGTAAAAAGTAGCAATCTGTTATCATCCCATCGATCGTGCCTGAGTTGCAACATGTCCTTACCATCATCAAATGATAGCTTTATTCACAACTGATCATTCATTATCATCCTGACGCCTTTATTACTGCCCACGGGTGCTTGTTGATGACAGAGTAAACATGTCAGTTAAAGGAAACTGGTCTAATTGGCATAAGAACCCCGGTTTCGTAGTATCAGCTGTGAAAAGAGCAAACTATGTTAAAGTGCCTATAACACTAACATTTATTTTTGTTCCCACTAAAAGTGTTTGGAAACTAAGGACGTTTAAGAAAATAAATTTTGAAATCGGTCGTATTCTTGATTTTTTTTAACACATTTGAAGTTCAAGTTTTGTTGGCTCACGACCGCGTTTTCAGGGGACTGGGTTATGACGTCATTCCCAGACATCTCTGTATCAAAAAACAGCAAGATGTACACGAATGAATCAGAGATTTTTGATTCAGAAGTAGATACCAATTCCTCATACAGTTCTCAGTTGTTTTGTACCTTTGTGTTTAGAAAGGTCTCATTTGCCCAATATTTTAAGTCGGGAATGACGTCACAACCCAGTTCCCCGAAAACGCGGTCGTGAACCAAAAGGTCTGAAAATTTTGCTAGTTCGAGCCACTGTAGAAAAAAAACTCTTTGGCAAAATTTCGAATTTATTTCTTTTTTGCAGACGTACTTTAAATTGTATGTTAAATGATTTAATGCCAAAAAAGTTGTTAGCGTTATGTGCACTTTAAATCAGGTTTTTGATGAAGTGTTTGTAAATGCTTAAAGTTTTTCAGCTTATGTATGAGCCATTGAAGATTTTACTTCATGGCAGCTCGTTCCTCACTGCGCTTTTTAGTTAAAAAGTTGCAGATAAAATACCGAACAATTTGTCGGTAAGTAACTTTTACAAGTTTTTGATTATTTAAAATCGTTAGATTTACGTATCAATGTAAGACTATGGTAGCATTCGCCCGGAATCAAACTAGTGCACTTTGTTATATGCTGATCTCCAAATAAGGAATAAAACACCTTATATTGAGAGCCTCCTCTTCATACGAAAACAAGGACCTGGTGGGGTCAAAAGCAGAAACAAGGGCACAAAAGTCTTGATTCCTCCAGTTTTTTACACTAGGTCTAGCACCGGAAATGACGCGTAGCTCCTTGTGGGGTCCAGTCTATCAGGATGAAAGGCCATCTCGAGCTGCGCGAGTCCCAGTCTCCCGGCTTATCAAAGCTGCCAGGGAAGGCGAGCTGGCTGCAATGGAGCAACAAATGAGGGAGCTGATTGCCAGGGGGGACAGGTTGAGGGTTATGGCTGATAGAGCAATGGAGAACTCACGCAAACGAGATAACACTCGGTGAGATGATTGGCCAGAGATGCCCCCGGTACACTTCAGTAGTGGAGTGGGGAAGACATCGCTTATAAAATAGGGGAGAGGGGTGGTGAAGGTTTTGCTTATATGATAGGGGAGGGAAGAGGGGAAGATATGCTGTGGATTGGCGAAGGAACCAGCAAATAAATGAGAGAATAAAAATAGTGATTTAATAAAACAAAAATCTAAAGTTGGTACATTTCAGTTTCTTTCAGGCTTAGAATAAAAGATAGCGATAGTCTGAAATAGCTAATAAGCATTTGAACACAAACTCATCAGAGTGGTATACAGTTGTTTTGGTTCCATAAAAACTGTAAGTTCTTGTTCGCCCAATCTGGTGACACTACCAACATTTTATCAGCTGTTTATTATACTTAGCTTATGTTAATTTCCTAGAAAACTAGAGCTGTTATAACAGAGGGTATAACAGAGGCGTGCACAGGGAGAGTTCCAGGGGTTCCGGAACCCCCCTTTTCTTGGTAACAAAGTTGATATTTTTTTTGCATCTCAGCAATTTTTGTAACAGTTCTTTTTTCAACTTTTCATTAATACAAACTAAACCATCAATTGACTTTAAAAGTAGCAACAAAAAATTTCCAAAATTCACTAGACTCATGAATCTGCACGCCAATCGGTCAGCGTGCCACATCGTATTTGTCATCCTTTTTTTAATACCAGCTCTGAAATGTTCGACATGGGACCCCTCCCCCCCCCCCTCCCCCTCCCTTCATAAAACCTCTGCGCACGCCCCTGTATAAGTTGTTGTGTATAGTAATGTTTATATTGTAAATACTAACTTCTTCCCAGACTCGTCCGTGTCACGTCAAGTGAGATCGAAAAATTGTCACCATTGATTGTTGAAGCTGCACGTGACGTGACAGCAAACCCACGTGACGAGGTTGCCGTGAAACGACTCAATGTGATTGGACGAGAGTGGGTATCGAAAGTGCACGTGTTGGCGGGGGCTGTAGACAGCATCGTTCTACCTTGGTCGGCCAAGGCTTCAGAACTGACTTTAGCCGCAACATCCGGGGATGTGGAAGCTCTCCAATCCAAGGTAAGCTATATACAATCTCCCGGATGTCGAGCTCTTCAAGCGCAGGTAATTTGTACTTATAGGAGCTCCCAGATACTAAAGCCCTCCACGCCCAGGTACATATATCAAAACACCCGGGTATTGCCAAGTAAAATATGAAAAACCATCCGAATATTGAAGCTGTTCGACCCAAATGAGCTGTATGAAAAACACCCGGATTTTGCCAAGTAAAATATGTAAAAAATCGGATTTGCGGCTGTCATGTATAAAAAGACACGGATAATAAATTTGCTAAACCCTAAGTTTGTTGTATGAAAAACAACCAGTTATCAAAAGCCCAGAAAATTTCTATAAAAACATCCAGAAGTTGAAGCTTTCTAAACCCAGGTAAATTGTATAAAAACAGGTTTGTTAAATTGTCAGAGAAAATCAGTTGGAAATTTGCAAAGCAGCAAAGTTATGGAAGGTCAAGAAATATTGATCCTCTAAAGCGAAAAATAATTTGGTTTATGTTAGCCCCGTATCTCAGTAACAGCTGTACTTCTACCGGTTCTTTTTAAAAGACCATTACTAATTTAGTTGTTTTATTTAACCTACGATAGAAATCCAAAAGTAAGCCCCCCACCTCTCGTAAATAACGTCTACCCGAAAGTAACGGTACTTTATTTGTCCTCCTTATAAATCTCGAAAGTAAGGGGCCCCCCGGGAGCCGTTACTTTCGGAATTCTAGGTAGTTTACAAAACGATGTGAAATACAAAATAATGTAACGTTTGGGAACGCAGCTCCTTCTTCAGCAAAAACTTGCAATTTAAGACTGTAAATTTATTCTTTTCTAAGTAATTCACAAGGTTTTCTGTCGCTGTTCTTGTGTTTAATAAAATGCTGTGTATGAATGATTTTTTTCTTTTTTTTCTCACTTCACTTTCCCCATTTCTCTTTTTTTCTTCTTTTGCACATTTTACGATTTTTCTTTAACTTTAACAACTCAACTGGAACTCCATTGAATTACCCTTTTCTCTGCTACCAACCCGGTTTTTTTAGATTGACAAAATCAACAACCATGTCCTACGACTGCGTCAGCTTGCTGCCTCGGCCAAGGCCGCCGCGGACGCCGAGGATTCTGTGGACACTGGAGCTGAGAATGATGCGCCAGCACGTGACCCAGCCTCACTTCAGCGTGTGGAGCTGGTACAAGTTACATCACAAGAAATCGAGAAAGCGACACCTCAACTGATATCTGCTGCAAAGGTCAGAGTTTTGGATCTGTCTAAGTTTATGTTTGGAAATATCTAACAAGAAGCAATAAAAAGTGATTCTATTTTGAAGAAGTTCAAGGTTTGAGTTGTTGGCGCGACCAAACTAAGTCCAAAAGAGCCATGAATTTGCTTTTGAGCCATTTTTTTTCTCCACTGGCTTGGAGTTTCTTATGGCTATTTTCAGGTTCTGTAAACATTACAAGATAGTAAGCCATTTGTTCGTTACTATCTCTCTTAAGATTTCAAGTCCAATCAAAATGTATTGTCCATAGTCCCTCAGTGGTTCAAGAGCCCAAGGCCCTGTCCCCCTAGAACCACTGTGCAGCTATCAAGCACTCTATCAAACGGTTTTAACTTTTGCTATTTTCTGAAATATAACGCATTTTGGTATATATAACTTGATCAAACCAATAACGACAGATAGAGGCAAAAGAAAAAATGGTGATTTAACCAGAAAAAACAGTTTTTTTAAGTGGGTTAACAAATTAATTCTGGCTGATTGAAATAATGTAACCATATTATTTGTCTATGTGACCATGTTGCCTTTTTCTTTAATGTTAACCGAAAAGGTTTCAGGTTTTTGTCTGTAAAAATCAACGTAAGGATAATTCACTCTGTCCCTCAGTTACACATGAGGATTTCGTGAGTACTGTTCTGTATTCCAAAAATTTTCGGCTCATCTTCAGAGCGACCTTCAGGGATTGTCTTGTGGCCAAATTGTTCTTCGCTCCCGAGCTTCTCGTTAGATCCTGAGAAGATCCACTCTGTCCCAAATTCAGTGTTTTTGTTTTCCAAAAGTAGCTATTCCGTTTTTACGTGTCATGCTATTAAGAACTTAGATAAAATATACTTACACGTATGGAAAAGTTAAAACTTTAAAAGATTGAAGTTTCGGCTACACAAGTGATGGCCTTAATCAGAGTGGAGTGTACCGGAAACGTCGATGTTTTAATGTCTAAACTTTATACGTGTAAACCGTAAAGTGTATTTTATCTAAAAATTACACAATTTTCAAAATAAGTGATTTGGAGGAGCAGAATTACTCAGTGTTCGAAAAACCTAAAACTTTATTTCCCTGCATTGGAACCCAGAGATACCCTTGCCTGATATGTAATCTTGCATCCACTGCCGGGAAATGGAACATTACTAATTTCAGCTGAGCTTTCTGTGAAGATCCTAAAACAGCTTCTTTCTACAGGCTGTCGTGAGGAATCCATCAGACATTGTTCGTGTTGATCATCTTGGTCAGTTGAGGAGAGACTGGGCCTCAAAAGTGCACAATCTAGTGTTTGCAGTTGATGACGTGACGGTTGGCACGTCCGCCCCAGTCGAGCAGCTCGTATCCTCGGCCATGGCTGTAGACCATCATGCATTGCACGAACGATCCCGGATGTTGTCAGCTTATATACGTTCTCTTAAGGAAATGGCAAATGCAGCGGTCTCAGGGTGAGTTTTCTCAAATCAAATAGGTGACGTAATGCGTACTTGCTAAATTCTCCTAACTAGTACCCATTCTTTTCCTGTTATCAGTTTAGGAGAATTTTGCTTTTCATCTACTGATGTCGTGTTGATAAATTCTCCCAACTAGAATCCATACTTTTCATGTTGCCAGTTTAGGAGAATTTTGCTTTTCATCTTCAGATGTTGTGTTGATAAATTCTCTGAACTAGAACCCATACTTTTCCTGTTATCAGTTTAGGAGAATTTTGCTTTCCATCTTCAGACGTTGTGTTGATAAATACTCTCAACTAGAACCCATACTTTTCCTGTTATCAGTTTAGGAGAATTTTGCTTTTCATCTTTGGTAGTTTTCTATGTTTTACCAGATTTCGTTTTCTTATTACCAAATATCTTATGGCTAGACTGCAGAACGCCCCGCACTCGTAATTCTACCTTTGTAGCCCGTGGCTACTGCTATGCTGTGGCTACCACATCTACGTCGTATAAGGCATAACTTAAAGTAGCTTGGCGAAATTTTCCACCGCGTAGCCGCTACACAGAGATGCATCGTTCTATTATAATGCACATATAGACCGATAGATAATTTTTCACCATGTAGCCGTAGCCACGGTCAAAAAAAGGTCTGTGTGCGTTGAGGGGTATTTTGCAGTTGCTCCTATCTTAATTTGTATATATTTTGCAAAGACAGTTAGACGCTGATGAAATGGCTGGGGTTGAAAAGTTAATGTCTTAAAACGAGGGATTGTTGAGTAGGTCGATGGTCAGATTTTTGGTTAAAAACTAGGAAATTCCATGGCGCAAGGAGGAACTGTCTTCTTGTCTTCTTTCACCTGCAAGGACAAGGTTACTCATCATCGAAGAGGAAACGTAGAGATGGGAGGAGGGGGGGGGGTGGAATTCGTCGCTGAATTTTCCAGATTCTACCAAGAAGTAAATGTTTTACTGTCCAGGCGCAATAATTACATGAAACTAGGTCAAGTAAATTTCAGAGCTCGAACTTAACTGTTTAGTCCACTAAAAAAGTCTTGTAATTCAGAGTTTCCCTACTAGAGAAAGTAAGAACTTCACTATTTTCATAAGGGTTAAACCGATGTAAAGATTTAGCTGCCTGAAAAGTAGAAATTAGTGGGAATAAAATACGTAACAAACCATCAATTTTGTGTTCTCGTTTGCCGCTCTCACATCAACTACACTACCAATTTTGACTGAAAACTTTTCCTTTCTCGTAACATTAAATGTTTTTGAAGTTTCTTGTCACAAATTATAAAACAGCGTCTACATTGTTTAATCGAGATTCAACTGGGCCAAGTTTTTCAAAGGCTGGTTAACTTTAAGCCTGGGTTAAGCTCAACCAGCAATTACTTCGTTAAGAAAAGGTTTACGGTCAGTTAACTGTTTGGATTTCCCACGGAAAAAAACTCGTCCATTCCAAAATTACTGCTGAAACAAGTCTCTCTAAGGCTGAAACAAAAACGTAGTTTAAGAATTTAAGCCTGGGTTAGTGTTAATCTGCCTTTGAACAACTGGGCCCTGGAGAAATTTTTCGGTGACTAGACCACTCACATTGCGCGAGTTTGTAAGTGCCTATTTCGAGCCCATGGATTTGCTTGTGTTTAATTCTTGTTCGTTTTCGCTCTAGATGCGCTGATTCCAAGAAAATGAGTCGAGTCAATTCCACTGTAGCTGGTGTGGAGCGGTTGACCAGTGAGGTGCATGAAACTGCACGATCGGTTGCCGAGCACGCTGTCCAGGGAAGGCGAACAGTGGAGCAGAACCTTGCGTACATGAGTGTTGTGGAGAAGATGAACCTGCTTCAGAGGGAATGGGCTGCCAAGGTAATGATCAATGTCCTTTTTCTCCTTACAGACCCAACATCAAATGAGCCCGCAAATAGACCATAGCACCGCAAAGACCTATGGGTTGTTTGAAGGAACGGGTTTGAAGCGTCGCAATGCATATGTTCAGTTATTGTGTTCCAAACTGCAATTTTTCTCACAGAAATAAGCTTTGCATCCGGAATATCCTCTTCACTCAATTAAAAACGCTGTTTACAACTCCGTGCCTTCCTTCAAAGGACCCTAGAAACCCTTGCAGAGCTTTCTCCAAACCAGTCCCCAACTCGTCAAGAAGTGAATACCAGATCTAAAAAGATCATAAGTCTAAGTATTTGAACCAGTAAGTGTCATAAGTGGACGGTATTAAAGTTAAGATATTTTAAATCTTTGAGCGGTTAAATCGAGAAAGTAAAGGCTTTCAGCCGCCACAATGGTAATGAGAACAAAACTCACACACAGTTGGCTTTGTCATAAAAAAAACTTCAACAGAGCTCCGTTTATTCGAACTCCGAACTACAGCTCAAATAAGCGGAAGTTCAACTTATCCGAGTTCGGTTTTATTAACAGATAAAGAGGCCCGTGCCTTGTGTTAGACTTAATTAGAAAAGAATCCTTATATAACGCGCGCTCTGATTGGTTACAAATCTGTTTTATATGAAAACATGGGTTTGACGTCACACAGCTCAAGACCTTTATTCAAAAGTCAGGGTAATCCCCTTTCTCTATAGTTATTTTTTAAAAGGATAAAACAGCAACGCTCGTGTTTCTAGACAATTTAAAAAAATGGTTATGAGGTAAGAGGGCACTCGAAAAGCAGAGAGTATGTCATAACCTTTTCTAAAATTGTCTAGAAACACAAGCGACGCTGTTTTATCCGACGGCGAATGTTTTCTTTATTTCTCGAGTTTTCTCAAATGCCGGAGTGTTTTATCACAGCCATATAAACTGTTTAGGCTTCTTCATTTGCTTTATAATATAGATTCTACACGCCGCCAGTAGAAACAACAAAGCTCACAGATCGATAAACGATAGCTTGACAAAACGCGACTTCTCCACCGTTTTCACTTCTCTTCTTTATAAACCACGTCTACCAAACTTTCTGCTATTTCGCAGTGAACTTAATCGTAACTTTTTTCAATAAAATGTTTTTGCCTACTCTATCAAAAATCTTAACAAAGAGTTGATGTGCGGAAAAAACAAAACGTGCTTTTCTTTGTTTTACATTCTGATAAAACGTGGTTTTTTTAACCACTCATAGCGTGCGTGGTGTCAAATTTATCTATTTTTTACAATGCTTTACATCTCGCTCACGTGACTCGTTCCGTACTTTTCTTTTCGCTTTACTTTCTCCAGGTTCATTTGTTGACCGCGCTGGTCGATGATTTAACCGCTGAAGTATCGGCTCCGGTAGACAGACTCGCAGGCGCAGCTCTGTCTGTGAGCAGAGCGGACATCAGCGATAAGTTTACAGAGCAGCAAAGTTTCGAAAAGCAGGCGCGAGAATTAACGGGACGCGTGGCAAGAGTGAGGGATCACGCCAGTAAAGCAGTCGCGAAGTCACGCTTCTCTAGTAAAGTCAGAACTGTGCGTGTAACAGGCGATTTCATAGACAGGTTGACTCCGCAAGTTATCGCTGCTGCACGAGCATTGGCAGGTTTGTTATCTTCAAGGGTTCATTATAGGCCTTTTTCTTCTTTTTTTGAACGAGAGTCGAAGAAGACGTTATTGTATCTGTAATAAGGCGGTACAAATAAATAAACCTCCTGGACGAGCTTTGCTGCTCAGGTTTTTTGTTTGTAATAAGGCTTAAAAAACCAACCCTGGTCAATGAGAAATCTCTCCTTAGCCGTAAGATACAGCAATATAAGTACTGTACATACATGATAATGATAATAATAGCAATATGAATAATAATAACAAAGATAATAATGATACGCAAAACTTCATATATTTTATGTAATAAGTTAATATATTACATAATGATATATTATAAAAGAATATATTACAATGGTATATACATATTTTCATGTTGCATTTAAAATGGCTGCTAAACAACAATGTACATAACACAGTTATGAGGTGTGGTCCCAGCTACAGTTCAGAGTAAGAAAATGTTATTTTATAAGTAATAACATCTTATGTACCTACTCAGCAAAGTTTTATAAGTACAGTTGAACCCCGGTAACTCGAATTGCCAAGGGAAATCAAATTTACTTCGAATTATCGGGGTTTCGAGTTAAAGGGGTCAAAACTACAGTAAATAACATCAGGCGAATCCAAGGGGGGAATCAGTTTTGCTTCGAGTTAATGGAGAATTCGAGTTATAGAGGGTTCGAGTTATCGGGCTTCAACTGTAGCAAATTTTTAACGAGCATTTTTTGAGACTTATTCGAGTTACAACGTGTATTTTTGTATCAAGGGGAAAAATTATCAAGAAAAGCTGAGATTCGAGATTTGCATGCTCAAAAGTGATAAACATGCAGTAGTAAGAAAGAAAGAAAATGCCTGTCAGATGCAAGGGGAATGGGGCTCGGTTTAAAAAGAGCGAAGTTCGAGAAAAGTGAGTATAAGTTAAGTGGAGACTAGTAATTTCCAATATCAGTGCCCTAAAAAAGTTTTGTGTCGTGCCGTCATTGCTTCAGATAACCCAGACCAACCCACTGTAGAGCATTTCCAGATGTTACGACGTCAATGGTCCTCCAAAGCTCAGTTGCTAATGGCAACGCTTGACGAACTTCCGGATGCTACACCAGCCGCTGTCCAAGGTGAGCATGCGATTTGTTGGGCTTTGATATTTGCTTTTAGAAACGTGGTGAGTTAAGGCTAGTTGTTAATTGATTAATTAATGTACATGTAGACACCCAAAATAACTTTAAGCTATCGCTGTTTGGTTTTCTTTTTCGTTTTCGCTTTACTTGCAATATTGAATAAATAGTTTATAATTTTGAAATATAAAAACCTTTATTTGGAACTTGTTGTTATTGTGATCGCTGTTGTGTTAAGCACTAAACGTAAGCGTGTTGAGACACCCCCTCCCCTCCCCTCCTAAACATGGGCTCCCCTTCCGAATAGGCCCTTTGGAGTAAGCGTGACCGAACCTTCCTTAAATTAAGCAACTATGTCAACATTATTTAGATGGTAGGGGTTCAACTCTCGTCGTTAAGTACTTAAAAAATGAACGAACGCGTATGAAAAAATAGTATTGGAGAGCAAGGCCTGCTCTCTGGACAGTCATTCAAATTCATTCATTTCTTACATATTTTACTAATGTTAACCTGCTCTTTCCATTTTCGGATACCATTTTGTCATTACTGCTTGATTTAAGGAAGTTGTGGTCACGTGACCCCCAGCTGCAAAGAGCTTATTCTGCAAGGCGTTACCAGTCGGTTGACTTACTTAAAGATGCCAAAAAGATTTTCAGTAACTTGCAATTAGGTGTTTTTGACCCTTTTTGATAACGATTGAAATTTCCAGTAACCATCTAATTTAATAGTTTTATTAGTTGTTGAAACGTTTATACTAAGCCCCACCCCTCCCCCTACAAAAGCATAGTTTCCCCTCCCCCATCAAGAAGCAGGTGTTTTATAGTATAAATAAAAATAAGAGTATGAAATTTATTTTACTTTCACAGCCGTGTTTCAAGACCTATTGGGCAGTCCAGCTCTGGATAATGCACAGAGCTTTGAATCTTTGACTGAAGAAGACACTACAGCGGCGGCTGCAAAACACCATCCAGTCCCTCCCTCTCCAAAGCCGAGGCGTTTGTTACCTTCTCCCCCTCAGGCAAGGAAACGAGGGCCACGTACCCCCTCCCCCACCAGAAAATTGCCACAAGTTCCAACCGTAAGAAAGTCGGTGGATGATATTGACGTTGGACGTAAGGTTAGAATCAAGTTTTTTTTCGTTTTAGACTCCCTTCCTTATATGGAGATGTTTCCCTCTTTACCTTTAACACGAGGTTTCGATTTAACTCCATTTTATTTCACTAATCTTTGGGTAAATAGATTTTATAACATATAATGCACAGTTCTTAGAAAAGTTTATATACATTGCAATAATTTTCAATAACTAACATACATTAGATAAGGTTGCTTTACCAGGGCAAGAAAGTCTATAAAGAAACTGTGAGGCTGAATTTTTAGGGTTCTTTTTAATGTGCTGTAGTCACAATAAAATAGATCTATAGAGATGGGAAAAGTCAGAGCTCAAAGGATGATTTTTAGGTTTGCCACAAATCTTCACGTCTAAAAAAATATTCCACCCATTTAAGAAGAAATAGACAAGGTTCTTGAAAATTCTGGAATTGGTGAAACTATCCTACGTCACTGTAAGGGAATCCAGAAGGCTGTTAAATTTCTAAATCAAAAGAAATGCCAGCCAGTCTGTATTCTTGTCAAGGTGTGACAGAAGTATCTGGGATAGTCTCGAGAAATTCATTAAGCTTCAAGACAATCTTAAAGTAAGGCCCCTGATTACAGGTTGCTTAAATGCTGTCTCTTTATTCCTTTACCAGCAGTCAAAGAAACCTGCCGACCGATCGCTTACTGATACGGGAATCCCTGATACCAGACGCTGGCTGCGAGGGCCATGGGGTTCGCAGAGTGAGTCTGACCTACGAAAGGCTGTTTGTGAAGAACTTCACCAACGCTTTTCTTCAGCCGAGTCAATAGGCAAGCCTCTGTCATTTTGGCGGCAGTTCGAGAGAGACCTGAGCGTGCACAGGCGTTCAGTTAGCTTGTCAGTGATTGGCCACTCACCGGGGCGATCTCCTTCCACTGAAGAGCTTAGGAGAGGAAGAAGCTCGAAGTCCATTGCGGTTAGTGTTTGCATGCTTTATAACTTGGAGGGTAAATTTACCTCGAGCTGAATGAATAAAGTGGGTGCACTTTTTCTTAATTGAGGGCAAAGTTACTTCGAGCTGATTGGATAGCAACTCCTCGCCCCTTTTCCTTTGTGCATTGCATGTTTAAAAATGATTTTCTTTGTGTACAGTTAGCGGCGAGGCTACTGAAGGGTGAGACAGAGCAGTGAGAAGAACAGACCAACTACATTATCATACGCCGGCCCCGCCCCTTTTCCCTTGTGCGTCGCATGTTTAAGAACGATTTTCTTTGTGTACAGTTAGCGGCGAGGATACTAAAGGGTGAGACAGACCAGTGAGACGAACAGACCAATACTGCTGTCATGCCCAATCCCAATCATCCCTGCTTCTTTCCCCTTGTTGGTTGCATGTTTAAGAATGATTTTCATTGTATACAGTTGGCGGCGAGGATTCTGAAGGACGAAACAGACCAGTGGGAAGAACAGAACAATTCTATTGTCACTGTGGCGAAGAAAATGGCGTTACAGATGATGCAGATGGCCGAGTTTACACGAGGGCGTGGAGAACTGCAGGTAAATAAACAGCTCTTGTTTTGTTCAAATTGCATAAAATAAACCAAGTTCGATAAAAGAGAAATATTGTGATTACAAAGCTCGTACTGACTGTTTATAGTATACCAGGAAAGTACGACCCTCCTTGAGCCTCTTATTAACGGTGTAAGGTTCGCAAGGCATCGTGGTAAGGCGTGCTGTCGCCTCCGTTTTCGGTAAAGTCAAAAAGATCTTTGAATATATTAAATATCCAAGCAAGGTCAGTTGTTCACCTTTCGCGAAATTCTCTATCTATCGATCAGCGTCTCTGCTCTTTAAAGTATCTCACTATCATTTGAACAAAAACGCCTCATTAGTGTGTTCTGTGTGGGTTTATTAGTAAAATAAGTAAGAACAATTCAAAATGGAAGTCTAGAAAAATTATCGATTTCATCGGTTCACTCATCTTTAAGCAAAGTTATTTGCGTTTCAACGAGACTGTGCCCTTTGCGCCCCGAGCCTCGTTTTGATCGTAAGACACAAAGATTGAAGATGTTTTACACTTCAATGCAAACCTAAATATCGGTAACCTTAGAGACTTTTCGATTCGACAACAAGTACGACTATGAATATGAGATTTTCCCATTCGTCATACTGTGCGTGCGAAGAAATCCCGCCATCTCGTGTTTCCCAAATCTCGTTGTCGTCGTCTTGTTTACAATGAGATTATCATAAATCTCGGAGCGTGGACTACGAGATGTTGCCAACACAACGACATTGCATGGTTTCTTCGCTCGCGCGGTTTGACGAATGGGAAAAATTGGTTCTTGTTGTCGAATCTAAAGGTTTCTATTTTCTTGTTTTTGGGTATACTAGTAAAATAAAAATGTCATAACTTGAAGAGGTGTTTTATAACTAGGATCTCCAAGCAGTTGATTAGCCTCCGAATCATAAGAAAGGATTTGTACACACTGATTCAGCCTCGACAGTTACCAGCTTTAAAACAACCTGACGCGTGACTACTAAGACCATAAATCTACGCGCGCCTCTAACGTTTGACGTCAATATGCATTAAGTTTATTGGGGGAATACTACAGTTGAACCCCGATAACTCGAACCCTCTATATTTTGAATTCCCTGCTAGCTCGAAGCAAAACTGATTTTTCCCTTGGATTTGCCTGATGTTATTTACTATAGTTCTGAGCTCTTCAACTCTAAACCCCGATAATTCGAAGTAAGTTTGACTTCACTTGGTAATTCGAGTTACCGGGGTTCAACTGTATATACACAGTGATGTTGTCCACTGCTCAAAAGCATTTGCGTGGCTTCTTTCTTCATACTCTTCTCTTTTTAAAATCTAGATAGTTTAGATTTTACTTACATAGAAACCTTGCTGATCTTTTTGTAGAACAAATCGGAGATGATTGACAGTGCAAAAGGGATTGCAGATAACTGCCAAGTGATCTTAAGGTTTGCGCAGGTTATTGCAAGCCAGTGCACGGATGATAGGTAAGATTTGAAATTTATGCCTATAGTTGGCACGTCTGCAATGCAGTGGTGTAGAATAGTTGGTATTTTACGTATTCTATTTCAGTTTGATTCGTTTTATTTAGATTCTTAGAAATGTTTTATTTATGGTACAGTTGAACCAAGGCAACTCGCATTGCCAAGATAAATCAAATTTACTTCGAATTATCGGAGTTTCGAGTTAAAAGGATCAAAACTTTAGTAAATAAAATCAAGTGAATCGAAGGGGGAAATCAGTTTTGCTTCGAGTTAGCGGGGTTTTGTAGTTATATAGGGTTCGAGTAATGGGGGTTGAACTGTATTTCCATGACATTGATATTTTTTCAGTTGGTGCGATATCCCACGATTTTTTGCCAACGTAGTAGTTGTAGATTATAAGTTATAAATTAAAACTTATTAAAAATAACTAATATTAATTCAAACTAGTTTTAGTATAATTACAATTTCTCTGTGGCTGCCGATGATAGGGGCAAAGCGGATCTGTTGTATTACGCGGAGTTCTTACCGACCATCAGCACTCAGCTCAAAATTATCTCATCAGTAAAGGCTGCCACGCCCTCTGATCCATCGGTGAGTGTTCATTGTACCGTCATAATCTGTCTTTGTAGTGCCATAGGACACTAAGCCATCTTCTTTTGTTCTCCAGCGTCGTCTATCCTGTGCCTTCTTCCTGATGACTCCCCAGAACTACCTCAGATCTGCTAACTCCTCTGATGTTCTTCACCATGTAGTTCTGGGGCGTACTCTTTTGCGCTTGCCTTCGGGTTTCCAATAAAGCCTTTTTTTGCTTATGGTTCTGTCCTTTTGGAGAATGTTTTCAAGCCCCAGCTCATAGTTTCTGTATTTAAACTTTGGCTGATCACTTTTTCCTATAGGATCATTCGGAGACACTTGATAATAATTTCTTGAATCTTTTTGGCTAGTTCATATGTTATCTTCCAGCGTTCAGAGCCCTGTGCCCTGATTTGACGTTGGTGTTGAAGAGTTTATCATTGCTTGTAACGTCATCTTTCAAGATTTCAAAATCAGTTTGACAAACGCATGTCATGCTTTGTCACTGCCATTATCATTATCATTATCATCAGTTTACTTTGTTATCGCAATTACCATCAATATTATTGTCATTGCCATTATCATTAATTTGATTTATCATTTCAGTTATCAATTTATTTTGTCATTACTATCATCATCAGTTTATTTTGACATCGTGATTATCATCATTTTACTTTGTCATTGTCATTAACATCAGTTTATGTACAAGTCAATCTCCGTTTTACTTCTTTGATTTAGTACCAAATATGTAACGCTGCTCATGTCCTGCAGGCTGACATGATGCTAACCAAGAACGCTGAAAATCTGATGCAAGCCGTGGTAAAAACTTTAAAAGCTGCCGAAGCCGCTTGTATGAAGGCAAGTCAACACATTTAGGAGATAAAGTCTATTTTAGTTCAGTGTTCACATGGAAAGTCAACTGCAATGGTAATACGTCAGATTTCAAAATGGCGGCGCCCGAAAAATTCAAACCGTGGAAAGAATCCAAATAAGCTGCTTGGTTTTATTAATACACACAGAATTATCATTTTTGAGTTGCTGATATAGCATAGACTTCACAAAAGTTTAATTTAAGACCAATAATTAACAATTATTCTCAGAAGTCAAGGTGAATATTCTAAGAGCAACTATTCACCGAAACTGAAAGAATAATTGTTTTAGTATATACAAACAAGGCGATTTCAAGAAAATTCAACAACTTTTAAGAACTTCGATTTTAAATATCTCACAATCGTTTTGGTTTATGCGCACGCCAAAACTAGCGACTCGCTTCCATGCTGCCTAACTCATGCATGCAAATTGTTGTGGTACTCAAGTCTTGTAATTTTTACTCAAAATTCTTGCTATTGTGCAAACCAATATAAAAAGAAGCAAAACATAAACATTGAAACGTTGTAAACATTGTTTTTAGTTTGAATTGTTTGAATATTTAAGTGCATTTTACTTTGGAAACAAGCAGTGCATATTTTTTTGCTTTTTTCCATTTTCTTGAATTTCAGTTATCTGTATTTGCAAAATTTCATCGAATGTGACAGTTGCAAAGTGGGAATTTTCTACCGCAATTTCGACACAAACATTATCCCGAGTGGATAATGTTCAATAGCCGAGATAGCGGACCAATCAAATTTCGCCATTTAAGGTTTCTATATACTAATGTTGTATAGTCTAGGAGCCCTTTAAACCTGAGATAAAACACTAAACGCCCTCTGAGCCTTTGTAAGCGTGGTTTACTAACGATGCCTTGTTTCAAATTCCAAAGGGTCTGAAGCGGTCTACCATGGACGCTTCCTCCACAACAGCCGAAGCAACCGAACTCGCTTTCCAATGGAAGAAAAAGCTCAAACGTCAACGTACACTCGAGGCCCTGACTGCGCCACGTGACCAGCTTGGACTGCGCAAGCGCGAGAAGAGCTCGTCTGGTCCTTCATTGGTCGATATTGTACAAGTTTAGCGAGTTGTATATACTAACACGGCGGCTGTAGGCGGACATTGTAGAGGAGGGGCAGGCACAATAAGTGTTTCATCCTGTCAGCCCCAGATGCACAAAATGACGTATTGCTGAAATCTCCTAACTAGAAACCGTGTTTTCCATGTTACCAGTTTAGGAGAATTTTGCTTTTCATCTTCAGTAGTTTTCTCTATTAGATCAATCCCCATTTTCTTATTACAAAATGGCATATTTCGTATGAGTTTTGTAAGGAGAACTTAGATGTTGATTAACTTGCTGATCCCAGAAAGGCGCAGACATTTTGTAACCCAGAAGCGCTCTTTAGCTCAGTTTAAATAAATTCCCTACCAGAATATCTGTACTCAAACACATTGTTCCACCAGGTGCAACTAAGTTTCCCTTGTACTGCGACCTTGTCGGTAATAAAACATGAGTTGTCAGTGATTTAGGCCACTTGCTTGCTTGCTACCTTACTAACTTACTTACTTTCTTACTTACTAACTTGTTTTCTTACCAATTTACTTACTACTTTTTTTTATACTACTAACTTATCATTGATAATAAAGGAGAATGCGCTCAAAAGTTCTGTTTGCGTCCGGCAACTAGAAAAAAGGTGCGATTTGCATTGGGTTGAGAGTGTAGAGACTCCCCAACCATAGTTAATGCATACGAACTGGTTAAGAAAGCTGAAAACCTCAAAAGGGAAACACAAAGCAAGTACAAAGATTTTTTTTTAAGTTCGACTAACTGTAACCGTGCACTATCTTTTTTCAGGTGTTGGTGAGAATATTTTGACTGGCTCCATTTTGATTTGCATTTCAAAATCTTTTTATTAGCTTTGTGCACGAACAGACCATAAAACAAAAGAAAAAAGCCGACAAAGACATACAACAATGGTTTTCCAACCCATCCGTATACATTAACTTCACCCAAACCTTTGTGAGCACTCGAATTTGCTCGCCGAATCCCGCCAAAAGAATCCAACCAATATACAGAGTAATGGCACATTTATTTGTTTGATGGACATGTTACATAGCCAAGCTTATTGTTGGTTTGTGTCTATAGTTGCTTACCTTAAAACTCGTTCTAAACTCTAAAAATCGAGCTTTTATTTCTCGAACACTTGATTATACTTGGTGACAAAGATTATTTTAGGAAAGTTTGCAAAACCGTGTTATCTCAGTTTTTTATTCCTCGCTAAAAAGTATCCATTTCTTCAAACTAATGTCGACAACTACTATCCTTTAATGTTTTAGATCAGCAGGTTAATATGTCCTTAAAACTTCACCGGGGATACTCCAGAAACTGTTGCCATATGTCAAGTAATAGGGACCTTCAAATGCGACAACGAGTACCAGATTTTCCGATTCGTCATACTGTGCGTGCCGGAATAACGAAGAAATAACGCTGTGTTGTCGAAATCTCGTAGTCCACGCGCCGAGTTATTTTTACAAATCTTGTTGCAAATAAGACGTCGACGACGAGTTTTGGCAACACGAGTTGGCGTTATTTGTTCGTAACTTCCAGCACGCACAGTATCAGGAAAGAAAAAAACTTATACTTGTCGATCCTAAAGGCCTCTAATATCTGGTGGCGGCCGGTTTGCCTCGAAGTGCTACGGCAGTGGTTCCGTAGTTGCCTGAACAGTAGGCTTTGCACAAGGCACTGAAAGAGAAAGTATTTATAGTTTACCAACAAGGATGGAGAAAAACATTGGTGAAATTTTTTAGTCTTTAAATAAAGGTTCAAAATTACAATTGGAAAAATATTTTAGAAAATTATTAGCAACAACAACATACTTCCACTAGTTTTTCTTTTGATGATGTTATCAGCAGTAATGACACTAATGGTTTTGGTATCATTGATGATAACAACCACTGTGCCAGCGATTATGTTAATGATGATGATGATGATGTTAGTATTGCCGATACAATTATAACTGACTGCCATAGTGATAGCGTTGAAATCAACAAATTTGAATTTGATGATGATATTAGTTAAGCTGGTAATAATAGCCGATTGTTCCAGTGGCAGAAATGATGTTAACACTAAAAACATTGATGATAACGGTGTTGGCGTCGTTGATATTAATAGAATTAATAACGACTGAGGGTCAGTGGTAGTGATGCTGTTAACAATGATGATGGTATTTATTTTAAAGATATCTGATTGTCACTATTGCAACGGTAACTATCCAAGCAGCAGTGATTATAACAAAATTTGATAGTGACAGTGGTGATACTGATTTTGATGATGGTAAGGATGATGATGTTAAATATGATACGGACTTTGATGGTAAGAAAGATAATGTTAAATAATGATACTGATTTGATGATGGTAAGGATGATGATGTTTAAAGTGATAATGATTTTGATGATGGTAAGGATGATAATGTTAACAATGACACTGATTTTGATGATGATAATGTTTACAATGACACTGATTTTGATGATGGTAAGGATGATAATGTTTTTACTGATTTTGATAGTAGTAAGGATGATAATGTTGCTACTGATTTTGATGGTAGTAAGGATGATAATGTTGTTACTGATTTTGATCGTAGTAAGGATGATAATGTTAACAGTGACATTGATTTTGATGATAGTAAGGATGATAATGTTAATGTTACTGATTTTAATGGTAGTAAAAATGATATTAACAATGACACTGATTTTGATGGTAGTAAGGATGATAATGTTGATACTGATTTTGATCGTAGTAAGGATGATAATGTTAACAATGGTACTGATTTTGATGATAGTAAGGATGGCGACGTTAACAATAAGTGATTATGATGGTAAGGATGATGTTATCAACAATAACTGAAGGTTATGGTGGTATGGATGATAATGTTCACAATAATAAGTGATGGTGATGGTGTCAACATTAACTGATGGTGATGGTAGTAAGGATGATAACAATTAAAGTGATAGTGATGTAGACAGTAATGCGATGATGTTGATAATGATGATAATGATGGTGATGATGATAAAAACAAGAACGTTGAAGGTGGTATAATTTATGCTGTTGATAGTGATTGTCACTGCTGATTATGATTTCACGATGATGGTGGTTGCGACGATGATATAATGACGGTGATGAAGATGAGCATGGCGTGATGGTTGTGGTAGCGAATACGATTATATAACGGAAGATTTGTAGAAAAAAAAAACACACAATAATTTGCACGCTAACGTTGCATCCGCAGGAAAGATCAAGTCGATTTGAAATGTTTAAAACAAACGTAGTTAGAAGATAAATATTCGACACAACGTTATAAATTTTTATAAAGTACTATACTTCAGCTGGCCAAACCGGTAATGAAGAACAAAATTGGCGTGTTACAAATTTAATACGATTATGATGAAGAATGCGAAAATGATAACTAACGATGAAAGTTATTTAGATAGCATCAATTTCACTTATATGCAAAAGAGCAACATATTTAAAAGTGACTATCTCACCAGCTTTTAGTTTGGGGTATGACTTCTTGTGTCCTTTTTTTAGTGCCTTTCTGGCTTTCCTAAATTCGCGCCAAGTATTGTAAATTTTGTTGTCGCTTCCACATATGGGACCTCTCTTTTTACACTTGCCTCGTTTGCAGTTACCCACAGGTTTCTTTGGTCTCTTGGTAGGCGTGTGGCATCCACCAGGTTTGATATGTAACTTGACGGGTGACCTGCGCTTGGCCTTGCGGAATGCCCGGAGGGATGTGTACTGTACGCCATTGCTACCGCAAACGGGTCCCTTTTTACGATGCTTGCGCCCCGGCTTTCTCTTCCTGTTCTTCTTTTTTGGTACTGTTTGAGTGCAATTTTTTGCTCTTGTTAGGACAATTGCAGGGCTCTGATGCTTTGCTTTGCATTGAGCCATTTCAAAGTGACATCTGCTTTTGTAGATCTTTCCATCACTTGCGCAGATTGCCTGCTTCACTGGCACGTCCCGGCAACACCGTTTATCACATTTGTTTAAACGGCAACACTGTTTTATACACTTGTTAAATCGGTGCCTCTTCTTCTTCTTTCTGGCGTCAGTGACTGCATTGAAACACAAGCTAATTTAGTTCCATATAAGATTCGGTTAGCTCCCTTCTTTTGTTAAAACTAAATGAAGAACTTACATTCTTTTCATATAAAAATTAACGTCTTATTTTTGGCCGAGGCCGAAAGTTCTTAGCAAGATATTTGGGTTTTTAGACTGAGGTCAAAATTTACATTCCAATGTTTTTCTGGTTGAAAAGCATACTTAGGCTTGGAAATTTTCTTTGGTTATTCGAATTTTGAGTTCACAGAAGACAACAGTTTTAATCCAAAAATATCCGAAACTTCCGTACGAATAGAAAATAGAAGTCTTCTAATTTCTATTCGTACTGAAGTTTCGGATATAGTATCTCGACTTCTATTTTCTATTCGTACGGAAGTTTCGGCTCTTTGCCTTTTTCTGCAAAATCGGATTTTCCTTAGAATTTTATAATCACAACAAGCGTACAACTTAACCAAAAAATTACACACTGTGCAGAGATTTTGTCGCTGTATAGTGTACTGAAAGATAACAAGAGCTTATTATTTTAACTTCGGACGCTTTACTGAATCGCTTGATGTTCCTGACCATATCTATAGTAATAAGAATTTTAAACTGTATTGCATTTTTGCAGAAAAAGGCAAAAAGCCGAAACTTCTGTACGAATAGAAAATAGAAGTCGGGATATGGTTCCGTATGAATATCCACTGCGTTTGTTTTATAGCTCCTTCGCTTTCGTTATTTTCTTTGAAGTTTAACTGATGTTCTTTGTTATTTCTTTCTGTAGAGTTCTTTCGTTTTTTCACAATTCAGCTATTTTAGCCCCCTTCTTTGTGCTCAATTTAAGTCTGTTCATTTTTGGCGAAGAAACCTTTCCTTGTTTGGCTTGCAGTTTGATTGCAATTCGGCAATTTGAACAAGACTCTGTTGGTTTTTAAATCAAAAAGTAACTGTTACGTTATTTGATCCAAGACCAGTCTCAAACCACTGGATTCTCACAAATTGAAGTGCTTTGAAGCTGAACTGTTCATATAACTGAACTGTTTGGGATTAAGCGAAAGAGCAATTTAGAGCTTTTGCCTTTTCCTTCCCACGGCTTGAAACTTTTCAAAAAGTAAATCGAGGTAAGAAGTTGCTTTGATTGGCGTTTGTAATTAGTCGGACCGGAACCGCACCAATCACGATCCCCGTTCGCTGGCGAATATGCGGTTTCCAAACTTCAATGCAAGCGTTTCCTTTTCCCCCCTCCCCCACCCCCTCCTTTCTTTTTTTTTCTCTCTCCCCAATTTTCGCGCAGCGTAGAGAAAATCTCGCCAAAACTCAACGGAAACGCTTGCACGCAGGCTAAAGACAGCTTCGAAGGTTTCGCAAACAAAAAGGTCAAAGGTCAACATCTTTATATCATGCCGCCTGCCAACACCCTTCAACGCTTTTGGCAGAAGTTTCTTGTCTAAAAAGCCAGACAGTTCAAGTCGAGCTTTCAGAGGCTGAATTATGCCGTTTCAACTTCCAAGTTAAATGAAACTGGGTCTCATTAGTGTTCGAATTAAATTAGTTAAAAGCAGTTTTATATTAACACGATTTTTGCCTTCAAGGCATTATAAAACGTTTTCATTGAAATTCAAGTTTTTTCCTTCTTGTTTGTCCAACATCATACTCGCTTGCAAGAAAAAACAGTTTGAGTTTTAAAAGGTTTGCGAATTTTCCCGTATTTGTTAGGACGACAGTTAATGTGGTGCTCATTGCCTCGAAACACTCTTCATTCAAGAGTCGGGTCAGTAACTCGGTATGAATAACGTTCAAGAACATTTTACTATTTAACAAAAGTCTATTGAAAAATAGTGTGTCGCTTCTTCAAACTCATGACTTCACTGCCTCGGGGAAATGAAAACAAACACGTCCCGGCATATAATTCGACGTTCCCTCTAAGCAAATATCACGAAAAAATCCTTCATAAGTTCAATTTCATTCTAAAAGAAAACTTAGAAAATATTAAGAAAAAGATAAAGCAGGCTAAAACTCCGTTTTCCTGTACACTACTTCTAGCAGAGAACCTAGAATATTCCGCCATCTGTTTGACAAAGATGATTTATCTGACTTATTGATGAACTGGCTGTGGAAGCATATCTTATCAAATTAAATACAATGACTTCTTGTCTTCCGAAATTGTCAGTAGCGAAATTAAATGTTGAACATCGATCATTGGGATATATTTTACAAAATGAACTAACTCCGAATGAAGAAAACAGGACTATATGAAAACCCACTACACGCATATAGTGAGACGTACAACAAAGAAAATTTTGTTGAAAATTCGTAATGAATACGAATTAGTTTTTTGACGACAAAGGCCATACAAGTTTCGCCTTACTATTTAGCTCAAAAACGTCTTCGGAAAATGCAGTTTTAACTGAAATATCTCAATTTTCGGTCCAAATAGGACCAACAGCATTTCTATGTCTTATAATTGAAATTTAAAACTGATTATCTAGACGGTGATAAACTGCAAAAAGCGTCACAGTCAACAACGATTATGGGAGCTTTAAGCAAAAAGCAAATCCATTTTAATCAACACTCAAGATGGTACATTTACTTACCGGATATTAGTAGCAACAGGCATATAACGAAAGCGACCACGAACGACCGCATCGCGTTTCTAAAGCGAGTAAATTGATTTCAGGCTTGTGTCGCCAACTCTAATCCAACAACTGTCATGTGGTGGGGATTGTTTATTATATATTAGCTGAAAGCAAGCATCTTATTGGCTGGAATAAATAGCCAATGACGCATTATAAGCTCCAAAAATGCATGTAACAGTTGGTGGTCCGAGTGAATAAGAGCTGTTAACATTTCGTGTTGTCAGCCTTGTGTTTAAACCAACAACTCTGTCAACGACTTCGCACCTAGTTTTTATATTCTAACTGATTAATCTAGGTTAGACTTTTAACGTACGTTTAGGAGGAGCTTAAAAAAGCAATTCAGGATTGCTTTATTGATCTTTATCTTCTTTGCGATTTTAAGAAAATTTATGTTTATAAGCAAAATAAGCATTGTAAAGATAAATATATATATATAATCTTGGCGACCAACTTGATCTACGTAGCTACAGTAGAGTTACGTATATTTCCTGCTGTTGAAATAGAACCAAACTCCCAATATGTTGACACCTTTACGTGTTAATGTCGAATTGTCAGCAAAGTTGCTATCCAAATGTATAATGAATGTCATATTGGTTGCGGCTTTCGTTGGCCGGTTTCTCCTATGTATTTGAGTTTACAGCGACTACATTAGATCATGTAGATTACGCAGGTTTTTTGTCACAGGTGAGTGTGTGATGTTACAAAGCGCATCGCACCCACCTGTAGAAGTGAAAGTGTATTATTAGTCCATTAACTAGGGGGAGGGGGGGTACTCCCTCTATTGGGGTGGTATGTATGATCGTCGTATTTTTAAGGGATATCGATTAAAATTGCCAGACCGGCTTTTTTGGGGAATTGTTAAAAGAAATCACGTGTTAAACCAAGAGCCTGGTATTTTTTATTATAAGGTTGAAAAACGCCAAGCTGTTGGACTGCTTGCAGTCCTGTATTTTAGTAAAAGTGCGTACTGATAGAAATTAAGACAAAAATCCTTTTGCAAAGGTCCTAGGCGCCTTTTTGGCTGCATACCACGTTCTGTTCAACACGAGGGGACTTAGTGCCGACCCGCTAGCTACCCAGGGAAAAATTTGAACTTCGACTAGTTTTTTTAGGGTAACTTTAAAACCGAGAGGTAATTTTTACGGGGGAAAATTTTTATCCCTTGGTATTTTTTAGGGTATTTTGGGGACTTTTCCGACGGACATATTCCCTACCCTTTTGACCCCGAAGTACCCCCCATCACCCCCGAGGTCCACTGATGATGCAAGGACAATTTATGCAATTTTTCCACAAGGTACGAAAGTGGCGAAATTTCAAGAGGCATGACATCATTGTAGCATTTGATCCTTTTCAAATATCGCCACTGGTTTTTATGTATAACCGTTTTGTTCAGATTTTACTGCGCGTCGCTTACTCGTATTTCGCAACTGCTGTCTATATGTTAAACTGTAACACGCCAATTTGTACTTTGTTAATCATTCAGTCAGTTCTACTCCTCAAGATAAGTAAGATGAGCGATTACTTTGAACGGTTTCGTCAACTGGTTCAGATTAAAAGTAACACCAAACCGAACTCTTTTCCTCAAGACAAGCAAAATGAATGGTCACTTTTTAGGGTTTCATTATTTGGTTCAGAAGTTAAAATAGATAACACAAACAAATCTAGAATGGGCAGTTTTCTTACATTTTAGAGCAATGATACACAAAAACTCAGAATTCGAGTAACCGAATAAAATTTCCGCGTCTAAATATATTTTTTTAATAAAAAAATAGATTGGAATGTAAATTTTGACCGAACAGCCTGGGTCTGGTATAGTAATCTGTGATAGCATGAGAGAGTTGTGTGGATTTTGTTCAAAAAGTTTCATTCCTATTGAAAAAGGTAAGAAAATTTATATTTCCAACAATTTCGTGGGAATAATTCGTTGATCAAGTTATAACAATATGACTGTTGTAGCCAGAATCGATATTCTTTTGAGACAATGAAGTTGTCTCTGCCTCATATCTCATGCTATATCAGCATCGCACATTTCAAGCCCAAAAATGTAACAGGGACAGCGAGAAACTGTTATGATTTTTTGAGTTTCTATTTTTTAAAGGGTTCTATACTTTTCATCCAAAACTTTGCAACGATGGGAATTACACTAAGAAAACTTGAAATTGTTTAACAAATGTAAAAATACGTGTCAAATTATTAAATTCTATATCCATATCGGTTTGCTGGTCTTATAAGACATTTCAAATAAGTTAATATTTACGACGTATATATGCCACACAGGCAAAACTGAAGCCTAAGCTACCTGGATCAAAAGTTTTCTTTTCCCTGCACCTCAGAAAGCGCTTCAATTCCTTCTAATTAAAAGGAATATAAAAAACAACTGTCAGCCGTTATGAGCAATTTTGCTGGTCTTGTCTTGAAGAGTATAAATGATTGGTGTTGTTCTGTTTTTTTTTTCTTTCTTCCTTTCTTTCTTTCTTTCTTTCTTTCTTTCTTTCTTTCTTTCTTTCTTTCTTTCTTTCTTTCTTTCT